>JAJJWW010009368.1:0-129580 GCA_023531295.1 Papaver armeniacum | reverse complement strand
CGATTAATTAGCAGGGTGGTTTTAGTTGTGGAACCTACCTGATTTTCTCTCGCTATGGAGAAGCGACGGGATTTTCGGTGTATCTAGAATTATTGTTACTAAGCCGGCTATAACTTCTTCTTTTTCGTGCAAGAATATACGTACATATTAGACTTCGTTATACACAGTTGAAAGGTATAACAAGTTCAAGATTTTAATCAAGAAAAGTCTGTTACTAATCAGCAACATTATCATCAGATTGGTTGTACAGCATCATATTGCATTTGACATGAGATCGTAAAAATGATGATGATCAAGTAATTAAACCCCAAATCAAGGATGTCAGTGTCATCATCCTCTTCACATGATCTTACATATAAAAGTTCAATACATTTAACCACCGGAGGATTCTAAACATAATCGGCTAGTTTTTTTTTTTTTTTTTTTTTTTGGTGGGTTGTTGGTTTTGGGCTAGCCTTGGGTTTTCCTATTGCGTCATTATTAGCCACACCATCGCCTAAAATTGAAAGAAGTAGGAAATACCATTAGGTCCTAGAAATAATATATTAGAGAGAGTCTAGTCCAGTTGACCCAGTCAACTGTCTGTTTGGTCCTTTTTGGTAAAATATATTATAGTTTGGTCCTAGAAATTACGATTTTGGTCTGGTGATGTCATGAATGATGTAAATGTCATTGTGTGGTGGCAGAAATACCCTTTTGGGGCCACATATATAGACAAAATCACTAAAAAATATCTCTTTCTTAGATTTACATTCTCTCTCCTCTTTATTTTCAGATTTGTTTTTCTCTCTCTTAATTTTTTCAGATCTAGTTTCTCTATTCTTGATTTTTTTTTCTCTGTTTTCACTGCTGGTGTTTGATTTTTGATGAAGATGATGGTGTTGAAGATGAAGATGATGAAGAATCATATAAAGATTATGAAAACGACGAAGATGAAGATGCAATTTTGATTTCTTTGCTACTGTTGAAGACGAAGACGAAGATGAAGATGCGTTTTTCATGTTTCTGCTGGTGTTGAAGACGAAGATGATGATTTTTTGTTTGTTGCTCATGTTGAAGATCTCGATTTGTTGATGTTTTTCGTGTTGATAATGATTTATGTTTGTTGCTCGTGTTGAAAATATCGATTTTGTTGATGTTTTTCGTGTTGATGATGATTTGTTGATGTTTTTCGTGATGATGATGTTTGCTGCTGCTGTTGAAGACGTCGAAGAAGATGAAGATGATGATGCTGATGTTTTTATATGGAGTCCATTCCAGAAAATGAAGTCTGGTTTGTATATGTTTTTATATGGACTTCATTTCTGGAATGAAGTCTTTTTTTTAGGTTTTTATATGGACTTCATTTCTGGAATGAAATCTGTTTTTTTAGATTTTTATATGGACTTCATTTATGGAATGATGAAGTCTGTTTTTTTAGGTTTTTATATGGACTTCATTTCTGGGAATGAAGTCTGTTTTTTTAGAAGGGTGTTCTTGTATATACCCCCATAAAATACTAACGATACCCCTTTATCTATATACCCTCAACATTTATATACCTACCTCATCAGATTAACAAAATTTGTATACCCCGAACATTTAAACAGAAATACGAACGCAGATCCATCTTATGCCTTCATCTTCACAAGGGATTGATGAAAATTTCAGATATTGTTCTTCTTCCCTCTTAACTATAAAAGTTTTCATATTGTTCTTTATTCTTTATCCTAATCTCCTTCACACTTCTGTGCCTAAATCTGGTTAATTTTTTCTTAACTTATTACTCCATTCACACTTAATAAAAGTTTCTCAATTTTTTTTTGAGTATGTTGGAATCTTAAAACATTGACAATTCTTATTAATTTAGACTTAATTGATAGTGGGTTTAGCTTAATTTCGGTTGTAACTTTGATCATAAAGCATATGGATGATGAACACTCAGTTGATTTAGACTCCTTTGACAGTGGGTGTGGCTTAATTTTGTTTGTAACTTGATCATAAAGCATATGGATGAAGAACACTCCGTTGATAAGCAAAATTTGATTTGAGCTTATAGTGTGATCTTTTATTTTTAGGAATTAGGGATGAACTTGATAAAAGCTTATGAAATTGATTTGGGTTTGGTAGAAAGCTATCTGAAGACATAATTATGTTAGCTATCATAATTTATTTATTTTTTTGATGCAAGACCTATCATAATTTGATCTAAGGTTGTGTAAGACATGTAATATGAATCTCCAGACCTCCCGAATGGGATTCTATAACATATAACATACTGTAATTATTTACCTAGGGTTTTTCCATGTTCTTCGATAAAATAGTATTCTTTCTTATTATATAATCTCACAATTAATCCCACAATTAAAATAAAGTTATATACTGGAAGAAAAAAAGATTTTGTAGGTAGTTTTTTACACGCGTATACAGGGATATACTATAGTTATTTACGGTGACATATGGTTATATAATTTTGAAAGTGGGTATTAGTATCAAAATTTTGAGAGAAAATTTCATGATTTTCATGTTAACCAAATTTTAACCAACATAACTAACTGATGGGGTATCATTAGTATTTCATGGGGGTATATACAAGAACACCCTTTTAGAAATAATATGAACTTCATTTCTGGAATGAAGTTTGTTTTTTAGGTTTTTATATGGCCTTCATTTCTGGAATGAAGTCTGGTTTTTTAGGTTTTTATATGGACTTCATTTCTGGAATGAACTGCTACAAGAAAATAAGTAAAAATTAATACGGAAGGGTACTTTTGTCAGTTTATATTTTTAAATAATTATGGACCAAACAATAAAGGCGTTTTCCTAAAGGACCAAATAGACATGGGCCCACCTAAAAAAGGACCAAACGATATTTTTCCCTTGAAAGAATTAGCCGGAGTACATAGGTGGCGACACCCGGTTTGGCTAGTGTAGCTGCAGTACTACTAGCTTGACGTACTTTAAACCCCATGGGCCACAAAGCAGAACTTAAAGGACCTAGCTAGCTAGAGATATCTAAATTCTCAAATGTTTTCTAGTATAATGCTTTTGCAACAGTAATCCATGAGGTTGTGTTCTGACTTATGATAATCCATACTATATGGAGTGATGGATTTGAAGGTGAGCGAGGCGCTTGCCAGTTCGCCAATGTTTTTGTTGAGGACTGAGGGTGCGTACATATAAGTTGTTCAGGGTTAATATATCTTAACGCAGCGCTCATGCTCTCTTCTGCGCTATGTTAGAATTCAAAGTAACTACTGAAAAAGTGAAAAAATAAAAATAAATTTAATAATTACCCGTGGATTTTAGTCCCCTGTTCTTTACTATCTATTTGTGGAATTCCTTCCTTAAAGGCCTTAAATTATAGGCTTAGATGAGTTTTTTTTTGTTTTTGTTCAAGAAAATTAGATGATTAGATCTATCTTTTTTTTTTTTTTTAACTTTTTCCTGATATTACCGTAGACTAATAAATTCTGCAACCAGACTAGCAATTCAGATTGCAGGTGTACGCATTTATAATGTTATTCCCGACCTCAAGTATTTACTTTATCAACGGTATAAAAAGGGTAAAAAAACGGTGTAAAAATACAGTACACGTAGTTGACCTGCCAAATTCCAACCACAACCTGATTTCTGTGCCCTGACACTGGAAATCCAATGCTTTCCATTTACGACCTCAGCCCTTCCATGACACTTACACTACACAGGGTACAATCACTAATGGTTAGTACATACTGAGGGATTTTGAGAATCTATTAGGGTTGACTTGTGCATGCAGGATGCAGTCATGGAGGGATGATGGGAAGTGGAGACAAACCTCTTTGGATGCGAAGATGTTGATGGCCGGGAGGGACCAGTTGCGGCTATCCGATGGCGATACACGCCAATAACCAATGGTAACAATAATATCTGTGCATGTCAATAATCGTACAAGTATTATATCCTTACTGCTGGTAGATGTGGGTAAGGAAAATATCACACCATATGTAGTTGCATCTTTTCTGATGACTACATCCAAGTAAATCTAAAGGATATAAAACTACTTAACATTAAAGATTCAAGATAAACAAGACGTAAAGAACATGAAAAGTAAAAATTGACACAAGAATATAACGTGGTTCGGCCATGAAGACCTACGTCCACTGGAAAGAAGATGTTTTCTTTGTTGATTATTAAGGTCTTACCCTTGAACGAGTTACAAATATCACTTAGATTTCTCACTCTTTCTTTATCTAGATCTCTCTCAGGAATTCTTTGTAGAAAGACCATATAAGATTACATGTCCATTAGGAAAATTAGACTCGTGAAGGCCTGGTCTTGCCGAGCTAGTGGAGCTATCGTACACCTTCTCATTACTTCGGACGAGCTCTATACTATCCCTCGTAATGGCCTTCCTGGTTCTCCTTCCGAGTCATCTCGTCTTGTACGTCAGCGTGTTGCTCTTCCTTGGGGAACCTCGTGATGCATTATACTTGGGTTATAGTATAGATCGCCCGAGCCTTCTGATACGATATAGATTCTCCCACGCCTCTTCTGATCTTTTATTAAATGCATTCCTTCTTTTTAGACTTGACCGTTTGAGTCGATTAGTCTACTCCTCACACGTGTCATTCATGTAACGTTGTAGCAGACATCTCGATTCAGACGAAATCACCTTTTTAGAATATGATTCAATGCTTCTATCTCATCATCCTATCATGAAACCATCCCTTGAGATGTTGACACGTGTCCATCGGGTAATTTACCCTCACATTTTGCTCCTTTTCTTTGTAACTTGCCAGGGGTATGATGGGAAGAAAACTTTGTAACCGTCCCTTCTTTATCGCCACGTCCGAGATTTTCGCCATGTTTGCACTTTTGGTGCGCTTTTACCTGTTGGACTTGAGGCGCCGGTTGGTTGTACATAGGTTTCTTATAAAATCTTTTGGGGGAAGAGAATGATGTCCTTACTTTCTGTTTTCAGAGTTCAGAACTTTTTCATTCTCTTTCTTCTCTGTCTTTTGCTGGTCCTTATTAACTCCTTGTCTCCTATAAAGAGGTTCATTATGTCTGGGAGAAATTCTCCATCTCGACCTTCAAGACGGTATGGTCCTTCTTCTTTGTTTTTCTTTTTATTTCTCTTTTTGTTTTCGTCGGTGGTTTACACCATTATTTCGAACTGTGTCGTTCTTATGTGATCATCATGGTTACTTTAATCAATGGTTCTCACCATTAGTTTTTAACTGTGAAGTTTCTTTGGGGATCGCCATTGTTGTCTCTGTCTTCTTTTTATTGTTTCGTCGGTTTTTTACCAGTGTAAGTTCTGATTCTTTTCTTCTGTTCATTCTTTATAGTGCTGAGAAGAGACCGATGAGAACTCCAAGCACTAGCCGTTCTTCCGGCATGTATGATATCTCTTTCTTGGAGATGGTTGATAGACGCATTTATGTGTCTAATTTGTTCTCAATTTTTCGCATTGTTAGTACTCGTTTTTGTCCTTATTATGATGTCTTGTGTGTTTGTAGGTATTTTTTGGAAATAAAGATTGTTGGAAAATTCGGCTCGAAAAGTTGCTCGGAACACCCATGGAGGACATTTGATATTCGGACTCCCACTTTGGATAAGGGGTAACCCAATTACTAAGGGGCACCCAATTGATATTCGCAGCCTCAGCTGTTGGATAAGGGCTAACCTTCTTCATCGTTTGAAAATAAATCCTGGCGGGAAACAGAGCTGTCACCTGCGACTTTCTGAGTTTTGATTTTGGAGCAATTGCAGTGAGACTCAATCACTCTGTTCGACCTGGATGATCTTGTTAGGCCCAAACAGGGTTGGTATGGGCTTTTGGATTGACTAGTTTTGGCTAAATCGTCGAATTCAAGAAAACAGGTTAAGCATGTACGTGGAAGATATTCTCGTATTTTCTTGTTATCTTTGGAAGGATTTCGTGTGTATACAGCGTGCTTGACTTCATCAGAGACGCGTAATAAATGTTTTTGGAGAAATTCGGCCATGCAGACGCGTGAAAGAGCTATAAAAGGGAAATTATTCCCGTATTGTGCAAAGAAATAAAAGAGAATTATATGCAGTTATGATGGGAGATATGGGGGCAGTGAGGCTATATAAGTCGTTGAGGGTCATTAGAGAGAAGGGACGGAGAGTTTGGGAGAATTTAGAACACTACAGAGCCAAAAAAAATAGAGTTGCAGAAACTTCCATTGCTGCTGGTGTGAAGAACACGAAGAACATTAGACCACCAGAGGCAGTCGTTCTTCTAAAGTGACAACGACACTTAGGTGAGGGTCGCAGATCAACAAAAACAGCAGCATTTCATCTCTATCGTTCTTTGTAACAGTGTTTGCAACAATTATAAACGTTGCAAACACCCGATTTTCATCATTTTCTCCATTTCATCTTTGTAAACACCCTTTGAGCAATAATAATGATTTTTGAGCGTGTTTCCAACATGATGAGTGGATAATTCTCTCACAACCAAGGCAATGAGGAAGCTATTTACGCATGAATAAATGGTAATCACTTATTTTATCTAATTTATAATTTATATTTCACTTAATCACTGCTTTCGCAGAGTTTTTAATTGTTTGCAAAAATTTTCTTCATTAGTTGTGATTCAATTAGATAGGTTATGCTTTGTTTAGATAATATATGCTTAGGGGATATAATTAATTTTTGAGAATTTGCCTGATTTTTTGTGGATTAAGAAATAAGGACTTAAAAAGATAATTAGAGGTTTGTGTTATTCACCATAAGTTATTCATGTGTAATAGTGGAATCAGTGCCTTGGTTATTTTCTCATATCTTGAATCGATTTTGTGTTAAGTTTTCTTTATTATTAATTTTTATAAGTCTAAAATCCATTGCTTTCATAAGTCTCAACGAACCTTAGTACTACAAAATTATTGAGATCACATCAATTTTTGGCGCCGCCGACGCGGGCTTGTCTTTAGGCTAGAGTTTTTAGATTTTCTTTTAGGTTTTTATTTATTTGTTCTTCTTTACGTTTTTGGGTTTTTGTCTTTTCCTTTCAGATTTTGGGATTTGGAACGATAGAAAAATTTGCCAAAGCTTTTGGTGGATACTTAAAGATTTGGAGTTAAAGACAAAGCGAAAGGAGTAGAAGAAGATGATTTTCTATATTTTATAAAAAAGAGAGGAAAAAAAAAGTGAGATATTTTTTTTTTAAGACTTTCCTTTTCTTTTGTACTTTATTTTTGGACTTTGGACTTGGACATTCGGACATTCTTTTATTTTTAAACCCTACGGAAGGGTAGTATTAAATATTAAACTGTTTGCAGGGAAGGACGGTGATTACGATATCACCTCGGCCCCTCGGGTTCGTACATGACATAGGAGTCGTGGCCCGAGTCGACTACAACGGTTCATCTCCCGTCTGGAACGGGAGGTAATTTTGTCGAAACACTCGCGAATCCCCTGCTAGCGAGTTACTGTCTTCCATCGTGTGAATATATGCTGAGGACTTGAAAACGGCTGTTTTAATTTCCTTGTAAAGAGCAAGGACTGTCCATATAAGATAAGGGTTCGGATTTCATCACCGTTCCCTTCTTGCCCGCCTTAGGAGAACAATACCTAACGCGAACCTAAGCCTTAAAATTTGAATAGAACGAGACCGATAGGGTAACGAGCTTAGTAGGAAAGTCGCTCGAAAAATATTGGTTACTCTTTTAGCATACTTCGAAGTTCATGATGGTTTCTGTGAAGTTGAATGCGTGACTGCGCCTCCT
The DNA here is from genome assembly GCA_023531295.1 of Papaver armeniacum. Lineage (NCBI taxonomy): Eukaryota > Viridiplantae > Streptophyta > Magnoliopsida > Ranunculales > Papaveraceae > Papaver > Papaver armeniacum. Next base: position 121,859 of record JAJJWW010009368.1, on the reverse strand, counting down.
TGTAATAGCGGTGAGGCCTTGGGTATCAAAGATCCACGGATCTTCCCTCGCCTTGATTCAACTTACTTTAACTCGGATTGATCCAGAGGGGTTTGCTTAGATTGTAACGAATTCCCTTTCTAAGGATTACAAGCTGGTCTAGAAAACAATCTAAGTGGAGCCATCATGCTTTTTGTTTACTAGATATCATTAGGTTTGCTGTGGTGGAGTCATCCTTGTTTGTGTTTGCATAGAACTTCCCTTCCCTTTAGTATTTTTTTTATTTTTCTTTTTATTTTGTTTTTCTAGTGTATGCACGAGGTCATTAGAGAACGGGCTTGGAAAAGAAACACTCTAGGTCGTTTGATTAGTGACAAACCTAGTAGTTCTTCTTGTGAAGGCGGGGAACTCGAAGACTCTTCTTTTGAGCCCCGTTTTTGGAAACTTCAATTTCGAGAATCTGTCTCTTCTTGAAGAAAGTACCCCTAGTACTTTAGCTGTGCCAGCAATGACTGCTTTGAAATATTACATGTTCCTAACTAGGACCAACCGAGCTTCGTGTATTAAATTGCCAGCCAATACGGCTAACTTCGAGATAAAAGCTAGTATTCTTCAGATGATCCCTATATTCTTAGGAAAAGATGATGAGAACCCTTATTTTCATATTAGGGACTTTGAGGAAGTTTGTGGGACAGTTAGAATAAAAGACCTTACTGATGAAGTCTTGAAACTTAAGATGTTTCCTTTTTCCTTGAGAGATAAAGCCAAGACCTGGCTGAACAACCTACCAGCTGAATCCATTGAAACATGGCAGGAACTGATTGCAGCTTTCTATATGAAATTCTACCCTAAGCATAAAACCTGCAGTGTTAGGCGAGAAAATTAGTGCTAGTGTGCAACAATAGGGAGAGTCTCTTTATAGGTTTTTAGAGAGATTCAATGATCTCCTATCCCAGTGTCCTCACCATGGATTTTATAAGATGAAACTTGTGGAGATTATTTATAATGGTTTAGACTATTCGACCAAAGCCATGGTCGAGTCTACGTGTGCTGGTGAGTTCACTAATAAAACTGTTGATGATGCTTTTACCTTCTTAGGAACTATCGCTGAAAAATCCCAACAATGGGAGTCTTGTGTTGAACCCCTTAATAGACTCTTGATCAATAGAGGTAGCACCAATGTGGTAGATACAAGCTTCGAGTCAGATGCTAAGTTTGTTGCTTTGTCTAGCAGGTTAGAAGCTTTGGAAATGGGTCAGTCTAAAAATAGGTCCCTTGTTGAACCTAATAGAGCCTCTCAAGTCTCTAGTTGTGGAATAGAGCTCGATAACTCATTTTGGGAAGGTCATGTTAGTGAAGAACAAGACCATGCTGTCTATAACAACGCTAGGTTTGAGAACCGTCAAAAGTTTGACCCATACTCAGAGACCTACAACCTTGGTTGGAGAAACCATCCTAATTTTTCTTAGTCTAAGGTCCAGAATCAAGGTCAGTCTAGTAATTCTCAGCCTCCCACAGGTTTTGGTTATGCAAAGAACCCTTCAGGTCAAACCCAGTTTCAGAACCCTTCGGATAAAAAGATCACAAGTTTAGAGGATACTATCGCCTTATTTATTAAAAGCTCTGAAAAGATCAACCAAATGGTTGCGCAAGGGATAGAAGAAAGTAAGAGTATAGGTTATGCTAACTCTCAGGCTATTTCCGAGTTTAAAACCCAGGTTAGTCAGATAAATGAGTCTTTGAGGGAAAAAGGTAAGTTTCCTAGTCAAACTCATCCCAATCCTAGAGGAGTTCATCAAGTAGGTGAAGGACCATCCCATCATGTGAATGTTATTAAAACCCTTAGGAGTGGTAGAGTGGTAGACAACAAGGTAACCATGCCTGATAGTGAACATGCTGTAGTTCACCCTTCCCAACCAGAAACCGAGGAGGAGGCCGATAGAGTCTTTAAAGAGACCAATGAGGGTCATATTGAGCCGGGGCTTTGTTCCTAGAGCCCCATTCCCACAGTGCTAGTTCCAACTAAGAGGGAGTCCAACTTTAATGATATATTGGAGGTTTTTAAGAAGGTTACTATCAACCTCCCATTGTTGGATGCGATTAAGCAGATTCCCGCTTATGCCATGTTTCTTAAGGACTTGTGTACACGAAAGCGCAAGCTTAGTGTTCAAAAGAAAGCCTTCCTAGCTAGTCACGTGAGTTCCATTATTCAGAATACCACTACTCCTAAGTATAAAGACCCAGGGTCCCCTACTATTTCTTGCACAATAGGTAAATACCGTGTTGAGAAAGCTTTGCTTGACTTAGGAGCCAGTGTGAACTTACTCCCATACCATGTGTACCTTAAGCTAGGACTTGGTGAGATGAAACCTACCCAGATGACTCTTCAGTTAGCTGATAGGTCCGTTAAAATTCCTCTGGGTCTGATCGAGGATGTTCTCATAGAGGTCGAAAAGTTTATTTACCCGGTGGATTTTGTTATCCTAGATACCCAACCTGTCCCTGACCCAGAGAACCAGATACCGGTAATTTTAGGTCGCCCGTTTTTAGCTACATCCTATGCGATCATTAACTGTCGAACCGGTATTATGAACTTGTCTTTTGGTAATATGACTATTGAGATGAACGTCTTTCATATTAGTAAGCTACCCTCTGAACTAGATGACTCGAGCATAGAAGAGGTGAACATGATAAGAACATTAGTCGAGGAGTCATTACCAAACACTTTGTTAGAAGATCCTTTAGAGAAATGCCTAGCGCACTTTGGGATTGATTTTGATGATGATGATGTGATTAATGAGGTGAATGCCTTGTTAGATTCAACCCCTTTGATAGACACTAGTTATGGCTGGAAACCCAAGTTCGAACCTCTACCTGTTTCTAAGTCTACCCTAGTTCCTTCTTTAGAAGAGCCTCCTAATTTGGACCTAAAACCATTACCAGATACCTTAAAGTATGTGTTTTTAGGCCCATCTGAAACTTTACCTGTGATTGTTGCTTCCGACTTGGATAGTGATCAGGAAAGTAGGCTAGTGACCGTCCTTCAAAACAACAAGGAAGCTTTAGGGTGGACCACAACATATATTGAGGGTATAAGTCCTACTGTTTGTATGCATCAGATCTATTTAGAGGAAGATACCAAACCTTCCAGGGAGATGCAACGAAGACTAAACCCTAATATGAAAGAAGTAGTTCGAACCGAGGTTCTTAAGTCAACATTAGATGCATGTATTATCTACCCCATTTCAGACAGTAAGTGGGTCAGCCCCGTTCAGGTTGTTCCCAAGAAATCTGATATTACTGTAGTCCAGAATGATAACAATGAGTTAATCCCTACCCGAGTGACCACGGGTTGGCGTGTTTGTATTGACTATAGGAAATTGAACAAGGTCACTAGGAAGGACCACTTTCCCCTTCCCTTCATCGACCGGATGCTAGAGAGATTAGTCGTACATAGTCATTACTTGCTTTTTAGATGGCTACTGCGGCTATAATCGGATCGTTATTGCCCCCGAGAAGACCGGGAGAAAACCACTTTTACCCGTCCCTTTGGTACCTTTGCGTATAGACGCATACCTTTCGAGCTATGTAACGCCCTGCGACTTTTCGGCGTTGCATGATGAGCATATTTTCGAGATATGGTAGGACGGTTCTTGGAGGTCTTTATGGATGATTTTTCAGTGTTTGGTTCGTATTTCGATGAGTGCTTGCATCATTTGTCATTAGTGTTGACTAGATGTAAGGAAAAGAATCTAGTGCTTAATTAGGAGAAATGTCATTTCATGGTTCAATCGGAATTGTTTTAGGGCATACGTATCTTCTAAGGATATAGAGGTAGATAAATCCAAAGTTGACCTTATTAAGACTTTACGGGTCCCAAAACCGTAAAAGATATTAGGTCATTCTTAGGGCATGTAGGTTTTTATCGTCGATTCATTAAGGATTTTAGCTTGATTTCTAGACCTCTTTGCAATTTGCTTGCAAAAGATGTTAAGTTTATCTTTGATGATGCTTGTTTAGAGGCTTTTGAGAAGCTTAAGACTTTACTCACTGCCGCCCCCATAGTCCAGGAACCTAACTGGAACCTACCCTTTATGATTATGTGCGATGCTTCAGATTATGCTATTGGTGTTGTGCTAGGTCAGCGAGAAAACAAATTACTTCATGTGATTTACTATGCTAGCAAAACTCTGAATGATGCACAGTTAAACTACACCACTGATAGACACATTTTTGTGTTTAATTTGATCTCAATACTATTTATTGTTGGCACTCGATTTGTACTAATTTTGGTGTTTTATGTGTTTGTAGGTATTTTTTGGAAATAAACATTTTTGTAAAAATCGGCTCAACAAGTTGTCTAAAGCACCCGGAGGACACGTGTTATTCGGACTTTCACTTTTGGATAAGGGGCACCCCAATTGCTAAGGGGCAACCCAATGCTATTCGCACCCCACAGCTGGATAGGGGGATACCCATCTTCTTCACGGGTTACAAAAAATTGGTGGGAAAAACAAGGAAGAAGAAGTAAACTCGAGTGAAAGAAAACATGGAAGAAGAAGTAAACTCGGTGTTGATCAGAGAATATCACGGGAAATAATGTGTAGACAGCATTCTTGCACGAGTTTTATTTCACCAGAGACTCATTCTCAGCGTGTTTGGAGGACGCAGGCGTGTGGAAGAGATAAGAAAGGAGAAAAAATTGAAACTATTCTCGTGCTGCTGCAAGTAAGGAAAGAGAATTAATGAGAGTTATTACGCGTGATTTCTTTGTCCTCTTGGGTATAAAAGAGAATTAGGTGAGCCGTACAAAGGATGGAGAGCTTTTGGGGAGACTACAGAGCAAAGAATCGAGAGTTTGAAAATCTGCTGCTACTGCCATTAAAGAAGAGCTCGAAGAACATTAGACCCAAAACGTTAGTCGTTTATCAACAGTGACAACGACTGTTAGTCGTGGGTCGCAGAGATACAGCAACAACCACAGTTCATCCTTATCGTTCTCTGTAACAGTGTTTGCAACAACTATAAGCGTCGCAAACACCCAGTTTTAATTATTTTCTTCCATTTCATCATTTGTGAACCATTTTTAAGCAATGAAATCAACTTTTGAGCGTGATTCCAACATGATGAGCTAAACCCATCCTCCGGGGCAAGAGAGGAAGCCATTCTTCCAAAAGTTATGTGGTAAAATTTATTTAAATTTACTTATGCAATTCTTTTATGATTATTTGCACCGAATGAAAATTGAGTAAATGATTTTTATTAATTAGTTGTGTTTTCTCTTGATGAAGTATGCTTAGTTTAGGGCTTATGATACTTCATGCTTGCGATTAACAATTGATGTTTTGAAAATCTAATTAGGCAATGATTAGAATCACAATTTCTTTTGATTGGAGTTTTATTGTCTAGAATTGCATGATAAACATTAACATTAAATCACATGAATTTTGGTAAATGGTGAAATCCTGAACCCCGATCTCTCTAATATAGTCAGTTTTAATTTGCTTAATCTTAAACTTTAAATCTAAAAGCACAATCTTCACAAGTCTCAACGAACCTATTACTACAACATCATTGAAAATACCCATCAATTTTTGGCGCTGCCGACGCGGACTTGTCTTTAGGCTAGAGTTTTTAGATTTTTCTTTTAGTTTTTAATTTATTTGTTCTTTTTTACGTTTTTGGGTTTTTGTCTTTACCTTTCAGATTTTGGGATTTGGAGCGACTTGACTTTCCTTTTCTTTTTGTACTTTATTTTTGGGCTAGAAGTCATTAGGAGAGAGAAAGTTTAAGAGTGTTTTACTTGCTAAGTGTAATTCCATCTTCCCCTGTAGATAACTCATGAAATCAATCAATAAACATTCTCAATTATGCATTTTGTAGTGTGGGAAAACCTGCTACTACATATGCGCTAGAAACAAATGGGACGGCAAAGATTGACGAAGAAATTGGAAAGAATTTGGATTAACAAAAGAGATTTGGAAAAGATATTCAAGAATTCATTGAAAAGAAAGATGGCTAGAAGAAGAAATGTACAAGAGCAACCAACGATTGTAAGAATCATCAAGGATGAACATGAGAAATGATGAAGAAGGTCAAAACCAGCCACCAACCTCCCCAAAGTAGCAAACGCTTGGTCAGGATTATGATAGAGTAAGTGTGCATTTTTACATGAGGAGAGACGGCTAGAGCGCGAAGAGCGAGCAAACTTGACAAGACAAAATCATGAATTGAGGATGGAAAATATGAGATTGCAAAGTAGGAGATCTAGAAGTAGCGTGAGATCAAGTTCTAGATCGAACAGAGAAAAGAAAGAAGAAGAGTTTTACCAACGAGAGAATACCGAGGAAGAGACTTTAGAAGATCGTTATATTCCTCAGCCAAAATCTTCGAAATGAGCGAAATAGGGAAAATCGGAAAAACATGCAACTCAAGGGCCAAATGACCCGAATTTCTTGGAAGGAAGAATAATCCTACTTTTGAGAAGAAACCGAGAGATCGAGGATGACATTGAGAGACACTACATTGAACAAGCACGACTAGCTCGCGAGAGAGAAAGGCTAAGAGAAGAAATGGAAAATCAAGAGATGGAGGAAGCAATCCCAAGCAGAATAACCATGACAACCGCGAGAGAAGGAGGGAACAAAATCGTGCTAATAGAAATATTAATGAAGAGTATGAGAGGTGCAAATGATGAGAGCCGATAGGCACAAGAAGAGAGAACAACCGATATAATGGCGTGCGAATTAACGAAAGAGGCCAAGAAGAACGTCGCGAGGAAAGAAGAGGAGAAGATAATGAGCGGGAAGGTCAAAATAGGCACGAGCGAAGAAGGAGAGAAGCAGAGCTAAAAAGACCCGTAGAATCAAATTAGGCAAATGAACAAATCTTAAGAGAGCTAGCACAAATGAGAGGATTACTTGAACAATAGAGGGAAGGAGGAAGGAGACAACCGGACGAAGCCATCGCGCAGCCGCGAAGAACCCCTTCACGCTAGAAGCAATGGATGGAACAACCCGCGATACAACATATTAAAGCTTACATGAGATGTATGTTACAATGGGAGAATCATGATGCTATATTATGCAAATATTTCGCGTCAAGCTTAATAGGAGAAGCACTAAAATGGTTTGAAGGTCTGCACAGGAACACAATCACATCATTCAATCATTTACAAGCCACATTCCTGGAGCATACATAAGTAACAACTCTTCGCGACTGTATTGAAGATGTATTCGGTTGAAACAAAGGATTGGCGAGAGCTTAAGACAGCTGACAAGTAAGGTGGAGAACCATGTGCAGCGAAAATGGCAGGGACGGGTTGAGGAGAGATATCTCATACTCTCATTTGTGAATGCTCTCTTCGCGACTAACTTGTTATACATTCAAATTTTAGAATCAAAAATACAATCACGATGGCGAATCTGCCAGAGAATTACGGAAGAATATATTGCCTTAGAAGAAAGACAAAATGAAATGAATTCTTATCCTCGTCGCAACACGAACTCCAACGCCGCGAACGCAAGTTTGTTACCTCAATTCATCAATACGATTCGCGCAAGGGACAGCAAGGAGGGCTTAAGAGCCATGGGAAGCCATGATCAAGAAGAGTTTGAACGCGAAAGGAATTACTACAATCGTAACAGCATAATAAGATTCGAGGCTAGATCATGTGCAAGAAACTTATGGCGGACGAAGGCAAAATAACCGTGGAGGGCGAGAAGTCATAGAACAATATGGGAACAAATTAAGATGCCTCCACCGAATGCTAGCGTTGAAAAGATCTGGGAAGCTATACTTGTGATGGAAAATGTACCAGCACCTTGGAACGTTGGGATGGAACCACCGCCAGAGATAGAAGCCATTTTTGTTAACACCATCGCCAATCAAACAAACGATTGTAGAAACATAAAGAGAATTATTCTTTTAAGAAACAGTCGACATTACCACCACCACCAGAGATGCACGAAACAGTGTCGGCGAAGGGAAAGGAAACATTTGTGATAGAAGTAGGAACAAAAGCCAAGAATTTGAACTGCAACTCCATTGTCCACTCCTATCGCACCATCGAAGATTTTCATGACAACGTGCTCAGAGAGTCTTTGCGAGAGAGATGCTAATGATAAAGAAATTATGAGTCCGGGCGAGATCAACGCAGTTAGAACAGTGGCAATTGAAGACTTTTTCTCTCTCATGAAGTGCCAAAAGGAAGAGAAACACATGATAGCCCGTTGGTTGTGAAACTAGAGATTAACCCAAACCAAATATGGAGAAGATGATGAGGCGAGGAAGCTGTGGGGCGATCAACCGAATCTTAATCGACACCGAAGTTCGGTGAATATCCTCTTCTACCATACTTACAAGACGATGGGAGGAAAAGATGAGGATTTGATCCCCTCATACAAAATATATGGCTTTAACTAAGACTTTCACATGAGAATACCTCTACAAGGATTATCAACTTATTTTATTCTGTGGTTGATGTGGAATCTCCATACAATTTGGGAGGCCGTGGCTTCATGAAATCTTGGGAGTCGCGGTATCATCAATGTATTAAATTCCCACATCCAAATGGCATTGGTATTATACTTGGAAGGAGTCGCAACAATGTCATGAAGTAGATGTAGAAAGCTGCGAAGAAAGGAATGTCAAAAGAAAGGGTGGAAACAGCATGTGAGAGATGAGCGAGAAAGGAAAACCGATGGTGGATGCCATAGAAGTAAGGATAAACATACCTCGCGAGGTGAATGCCTAGAGACAAGCAAATATTATGGTAACAAACAAGCAAAGGATATGAGGAGCAAAAGGCATAAGAAATGAATAAGCAACAAAAAACAGGAGAAAAATAGCAGTTGAAGTAATGATATGCGAGAATAATAGTAAAAATGAGAATTCGACTAAGAAAGAAAAGTGAAATACAACAAGTGAAAAGAACTCGTGCGAATACTTCGCAAACAAATATCAAAGAAATAATGAAACATGAATGATTGGATGATTTAACAAATATAAATGCGCAAATGAATGGGACGAACCTTTATGGCGTACACCTAGTTTCGCGAATAACATTTCGTAAGAGGCAAATGTAAGACCTAAAGTGCGTCATATAAGGGGTATCTCTCGCCGTGTTCGGGGGAAGGTTACACCGCTCCCGAAGCCTGAACCATGTAAATTTGGGGCCCATGAAAGCCTATCCTAAGAGGTACCTTGGATTCCCAACTATATATGTAGGTTATACCCTGGTTGGCGGAGGGTCTCTTCCTAGAGTCAAAGTGTATGCACAAGGCGCCGAGGTACACGGTTGAGCCGAGTGCCCTGGATGGATGAACCTACCCCCGCCATTCTGGCAAGTCTTGGCATGCGTTGCACTCGCCCGAAGAAAACTCACACTTAGGGTGCGGTCTCGTAACCATAAACCGCCGCTATAGGTATAAGGGATAAGAGACTGCGAAAACAACCGGTTGTTGTTAAGACCGGATGGGAGGAGCTAGTCTTGTATGGCCGATGTTTCGCCTCCTTGAAGGGCAACCTGGAGATGATAAGGGCGACACTCTCCATTAGGGGGTGTCAAAACAGACGCAAATGTCATGAGGCTTTGTTTTCGCAAGAAGACTTAGGCTTGTCATATTTGTGCAATGATCCCGCAGAGGCAATAATACTAACGAGGAGGTAAGGCGAGATCAATGGGTCTTTACATGAAAGTGTACGGACGTCCTGCGATTTCGGACGGCAATGTCATGGGGCTTTATGTTCGCAAGGATATTTAGGCCTTGTCATATTGTCGCAATTAAAACATCCTGCAGAGGCAAAAATACTTGGAAAATGATAAGACAAGATCAATGGGTCTTTACATGCAAGTGTAAAGACGTCCCGCGATTTGTCGCGATGAAAGGTGGCAGGGAGGACCTCTAATTAGGGAGGTCTAACTCGGAAGACCACACAAAATGATAAGGCAAGGTCAATGGGCCTTTACATGAAAGTGTAGAGGCGGCCTGCGATCTTGTCGCAGCGAAAAGAGATAGAATTCTCGATTCATAAAGATACCTGCGATCTCGTCGCGGCTATACAATTAATAACCAACAAAATACTTGATGACAACTAAAATCTTCCATCTGAGTTAATATCAAGGAAGAACTACCAAAAAGGGGATTGAAGATTGAATTCAAAGGAGAAAAATTTATTCTTCTTCTTCATCTTTTCTTTTCTTCGCCACGCTATCGTAAACGTCCGAGACAAAGCGGATTCTCAGAACCTTTCAAGGAGCCGTGGATATGAATGCGAGGGATATTGCGTCCTTACAAACATACTCCATACCTCGTTGCGAAAACGAACAGCATCATTGTTAAAATTCTCCACTGTCGTTAAAAATTGTTTCTTCAATTTGAATATTTATTCTCGCGAGGAGGAGATTCTTTGCAGCCGTTCTTTTTCTAGGTTTGAGTTCTTCAATTCTCGCTGAAAATTCCCTACGAGTTGTTCTTTCTCGATTCAAGCTCTCTAATTCTAACTTGAAGCCTCTTCTCGCATTCTGCAAATAAGTAACAACAAGTTAATAATTTACAAGCAATATTACAAGTAAGAAGTAGTAAAGGTGTAATAAATAACCTTCTCTATCGATATTCAACACCTAGGTTATTTAAGGCGTTATCTAAAACTTTCGCAGCCCGGGCGAATTCATCGTCACTATTTATAACAAGGAGAGAACGAATTTGATCTTCTCGCTCACTAAGCAAAGAGTTCTGGCGAAGCAATTCATCTCGCTCAATTTGTAATTCAAGGAGAGATTTTTGAAAAGTCGCTAATGCCCGTGCACCATTGTTAGTAATGCGATCTTTATCATCTATATGGTCGCTAATTTTCTTCCTCAAAACTTTGATTTCTTTATTGGACTCAAGAAACATTCGTTTAAATTGGTTGGCGCACTTAAACCGAATCTATGTTCGATTTCTAAAAGACGATATTTGAATCAAGTTCATTTAATGAAAGGGAGTTAATTTTGTTTGATGAACTACTTAAAGAGTTGTTGAGGTGAGCGAGAAGAAGGTTATTATCCATAGGATCGGGAAATGTATGGAGAAGAATAGCCTCATCGGAGAGATTATATACATCTCGGTAATAAGTCGGGTAGCAATAGGCGACCATTAAAATAAAAATAATAAAAGGAGGTAAAATTTTTATACCATAAAGTTGCTGATTGGCATTTTGAAGAGAGGACACCTTATCCTTTTGGGAAGTAAGTTCGGTGTTTAACTTTGAATTCTCTCGTCTTTTCACGAGATGACGCAGCTCTAATTCACGAACCTTCTCGCTCAACCGCAAATTCTTCTTTTCAAGATTATTGCGCCTTCTCTCAAGGTCTGAGGCAACTACAAAGGAAGATCTTCCAACCTAGGAAAGGAGATAGAAAAGTCATAATACATATACAACAATATAAAGTCAATGGGGAGATATGATTGTATACATACCAAGGATCCAAGCGCATTCAAGAAGTCGGGAGACATAGTTCTAGAGACTCCATTAGAAGAACTAGTTAACAAGGTCCTGAAGCGAGAGAGCGATTCAACCATGGTCATCCTCATCGTTTTGGGTTAAGGCGAGAGGAAGATTTTACTCTTACGGCTTGATTTACCCTTACTTTTTAGTCTTCACAGGTTTTTTCAACTTCAACCTTCGTTAAAGATAAGAAACAGAGGCAACAATACCGTTGTCGAGTATCCTCCGACGGATCATTTTGTAGCTTCTTTTCAACTGCCATCTCAAAGATTTCACAAATTCAGTCTACCTCTTCTTCTTCTCGGCCATTTGAATTATATCCTTTCGAGAAGAACATGCGAGCCCGCGATATAAGGACCATTTAAGATCAAGGGTACGACCCACCATTTCTCATCTTTGGAATGGCGAGAAAATTATTTTGCCAATCAATGTCTTGCATGAGTAATTTGTCTTCAGGACATTATCATTTTTCTTCAAACGAACACCCCAACGAGATCTTTCACCATAGGAGTAATTTTCAAAGAAATTCTCCACAAAGTGTATTTCTCCAATTTCCAAGTCTGCGAATTTGGGATTTCTCAAGAGTTAGGGTATAAAGATCCTTTGCCCGCACCGCGGTCGCGAACTCAAGAAGAATACAATCGCCACTTTTGATAAACAGCCCGATTTCTCATGGGCCAAAATTTCAAAAATAAAGGTAACTCAATCAAAAATAGGGAGTCCCGCGAGATTTATAATCCTCGATCATTACATTGATGATTTTTTTGGATGAGGTTCTTGATCTGGTTGACAGAGTAAAACCCTTTCGAGCAACTTCTTCAAAAGGAGTTTTGTATCCACGATCCCGATGGAAGCCATCTATTTTCAAAACAAATGCCCAAAGGTTGAAGAAAAGCTTTGACGCAAATTTCAAAGAAAGATTCCAGACTAAAGAATGAAAAGGAGGGGAAAAGAAAACTATATTGGACATCATTTAATGCGAAGAGACATGAACGGTTGTCAAGAAAGGCATTAATAATCAAAATCCGTGTAAAAGTACAAAATCAAGATAAAGCGTTCGCGGACAACAACATTGTAAAAATCTCATGGTACTCTTCCCTCAGGAGAGATAGACGATACTTTATATCTCCAACCCTCAAGTACAATATTCTTCTGCTCGTTCCTTCATCAACAAAGATCAAAGACTACTAGGGATTTTTCCTTCAAGATCGCCCTTCAAGCAATATTCAAGGAAAAAAAGAGGCAAGATGTCATAATATCGCAATGCATAGGGTTCGCGAGATCAATAAACGGCAGCAGACGGGAGACGCGAAACTAAAATAGACGACGCAATGGAAACGACACACAATACAAATGGTGAAAGACATGGAACTTGTCGCGAGATTGAATAGTTGTACACTCATGAACTTCGGAGACATTCCCAAAATAAAGGATAGCAAATCCACTATGTATTACCCTATATAAAGGGTCGTTGTAAGGAGAGATCTTTTGGAATTGTTGCGCAAGTCATTAGGAGAGAAAGTTTAAGAGTGTTTTACTTGCTAAGTGTAATTCCATCTTCCCGTGTAGATAACTCATGAAATCAATCAATAAACATTCTCAATTATGCATCTTTCAATGGACTAATTAACCAAAATATAGTGAGGGGTGTAGTGTGGGAAAACCTGCTACTACATTGGACTTGGACATTTGGACATTATTTTATTTTTTAACCCTACGGAAGGGTAATATTAAATATAAACTACAAAGGACGACAAATTCATCCATGACATGGAGTCGTGGCCCGAGTCGACAACGGGACGGGAGGTAAGTTTGTCGAATCACTCACTAATCCCTTGTCAGCGAGTTACTGTCTTCCTTCGTGTGAATATATGCTGAGGACTTGAAAACGGCTGTTTTAATTTCCTAGTAAAGGGCAAGGACTGGCCATATAAGATAAGGGTTCGGATTTCATCACCGTTCTCTTCTTGCCCGCCTTAGGAAAACGATACTTAACGCGAAATTTGGAATAGAACGAGACCGATAGGGTAACGAGCTTAGTAGGAAAGTCGCTCGAAAAATATTGGTTACTCTTTTAAGCATACTTCGAAGTTCATGATGGTTTCTGTGAAGTTGAATGCGTGACTGCGCTGCCTTGTAATAGCGGTGTGGCCTTGGGTATCAAAGCTCCACGGAGCTTCCCTCGCCTTGGTTCAACTTACTTTAACTCGGATTGATCCAGAGGGGTTTGCTTAGATTGTAACGAATTCCCTTTCGAAGGATTAGAAGCTGGTCTAGAAAACAATCTAAGTGGAGCCATCATGCTTTTTGTTTGCTAGATATCGTTAGGTTTGCTGTGGTGGAGTCAGCCTTGTTTGTGTTTGCATAGAACTTCCCTTCCTTTTAGGATTTTTTTTTCTTTTATTTTGTTTTTCTAGTGTATGCCCAAGGTCATTAGAGAGCGGTCTTAGAAAAGAAACACTCTAGGTCGTTTGATTAGTGACAAACCTAGTAGTTCTTCTTGTGAAGGCGGGGAACTCGAAGACTCTTCTTTTGAGAGCCCCGTTTTTGGAAACTTCAGTTTCGAGAATCTGTCTCTTCTTGAAGAAAGTACCCCTAGTACTTTAGCTGTGCCAGCAATGGCAACTTTGAAATATTACATGTTCCTAACTAGGACCAACCGAGCTTCGTGAATTAAATTGCCAGCCAATACGGCTAATTTCGAGATAAAACCTAGTATTCTTCAGATGATTCCTATATTCTTAGGAAAAGATGATGAGAACCCTTATTTTCATATTAGGGACTTTGAGGAAATTTGCGGTACAGTTAGAATAAAAGACCTTACTGATGAAGTCTTGAAACTTAAGATGTTTCCCTTTTCCTTGAGAGATAAAGCCAAGACCTGGCTGAACAACCTACCAGCTGAATCCATTGAAACATGGCAGGAAATGATTACAGCTTTCTATATGAAATTCTACCCTAAGAATAAAACTGCAGCTGTTAGGCAGAAAATTAGTGATAGTGTGCAACAAGAGGGAGGGTCTCTTTATAGGTTTTTAGAGAGATTCAATGATCTCCTATCCCAGTGTCCTCACCATGGATTTGATAAGATGAAACTTGTGGAGATTCTTTATAATGGTTTAGACTATTCGACTAAATCCATGGTCGAGTCTATGTGTGCCGGTGAATTCACAAATAAAACAGCTGATGATGCTTTTACCTTCTTAGGAACTATCGCTGAAAAATCCCAACAGTGGGAGCCTTGTGTTGAGCCCCCTAAAATACTCTTGGTCAATAAAAGTGGCACCAATGTGGTAAATACAAGCTTCAAGTCAGATGCTAAGTTTGCTGCTTTGTCTAGAAGGTTAGAAGCTTTGGAAATGGGTCAGTCTAAAAATAGGTCCCTTGTTGAACCTAATAGAGCCTCTCAAGTCTCTAGTTGTGGAATAGAACCCGATAACTCATTTTGGGAAGGTCATGTTAGTGAAGAACAAGCCCATGCTTGTCTATAACAACGCTAGGTTTGAGAACCGTCGAAGTTTGACCCCTACTCGAGACCTACAACCCTGGTTGGAGAAACCATCCTAATTTTTATTGGTCTAAGGGCCGGGAATCAAGGTCAGTCTAGTGATTCTCAGTTTCCCCCCCAGGTTTTGGTTATACTCAGAACCCTTCAGGTCAACCACAGTTTCAGAACCCTTCGGATAAAAAGATCACAAGTTTAGAAGAGACTCTCGCCTCGTTTATTAAAAGCTCTGAAAAGATCAACCAAATGGTTGCGCAAGGGATAGAAGAAAGTAAGAGTATAGGTTATGCTAACTCTCAGGCTATTTCCGAGTTGTAAACCCAGTTTAGTCAGATAAATGAGTCTTTGAGGGAAAAAGGTAAGTTTCCTAGTCAAACTCAACCCAATCCTAGGGGGTCCATCAAATATCTTTAGTTGGTGAGGAATCATCAAACCATGTGAACTCGATAAAAACCCTTAGGAGCGGTAAAACAGTAGACAATAAGGTAGCCATGCCTAGTGAACATACTATAGTTCCACCTTCAACTTCCCAAGAGGATCCCATAATTGAGGAAACGGAAACAATCCCTAAGGAGTCTCAAGAAATTCCTGATAGGACTACCTTTGTGCCTAGAGCCCCATATCCGTAATTGTTAGCCCCAACGAATAAGGAGTCGACATTCAACGAGATAATGGAAACATTTAAACAGGTGAACATCAATATTCCGTTATTAGAAGCAATTAGGCAGATGCCTGCTTATACCAAGTTCCTTAAAGATCTTTGTACACGAAAGCGTAAGCTTAATGTCCAAAAGAAAGCCTTTTTAGCTGGTCAAGTACGTTCCATTATTCTGAACCAAACACCCCCTAAGTATAAGGACCCTGGATGCCACACCATTTCTTGTGCGATTGGTAATCACATGGTCGATAAA
The DNA here is from genome assembly GCA_023531295.1 of Papaver armeniacum. Classification (NCBI taxonomy): domain Eukaryota; kingdom Viridiplantae; phylum Streptophyta; class Magnoliopsida; order Ranunculales; family Papaveraceae; genus Papaver; species Papaver armeniacum. The sequence continues at coordinate 105,974 of JAJJWW010009368.1, read as the reverse complement.
GCTTTACTTGACTTAGGAGCTAGTGTTAACTTACTCCCGTATCATGTATACACCCAGCTAGGTCTTGGTAAGTTGAAACCGACTAAAATGACACTACAATTAGCTGATAGGTCTGTAAAAGTCCCTCACGGTACGTGTCATAGAGGATATTCTGATTAAGGTTGATAAGTTTATTTATCCAGTGGATTTTGTTGTTCTAGATACCCAACCCGTTCAAGACCCAAGTGCTCAAATCCCGATGATTCTAGGTCGCCCATTTTTAGCCACAACTAACGCTGTCATCAACTGTAGGACCGGGCTTATGAACATATCCTTTGGTAATATGACCACTGAACTAAATGTCTTTAATGTTACTAGACAACCTTCTGAGAATGATGATTTAGAAGAAGTGAATATGATTAGCACTTTAGTTCAGGATAATTGGCATAAAACTTTACTGGGAGATTCTTTATATGAATTTGAGGAAACCATTCTCTTAGACCAGATGTGTGATAAATCTTTAGAAGAAACCCTTGAGTATTTTAAAGACTCTACGGACACAGAAATCCAGGCAATAGTGTTAGGTCTTTCTGAGAATAATGATGACCCTAAGTTTGGGGGTAGAGAACTAGAAGAATCTCTTGAGTATTAAGGACTCTGAAGATCCAGAAATTCAAGAAATAGTTAGAGGTTTGTCTATGAGTAGTGAAATACCTAAGTTTGGGGGTAGTGATGGTTCTTGTGATTGTCATGTATCCCTAATTAGAGTCCCTAACTTGGGACTCCAGCCATGTGTGTCTGAGATATTACTCGAGTCTATTCAGACTCAGCAACCCGATCCTCCTGATACTATCCAGGAGGTAAGCCAGGTTTTAGAGACCCGTTTTTCGGATGAATTTATTTATCAAGACACACATATGAAGCTCAATTATGCTCCCCAGATAAACCCAGTTGTCTTGACAGAAACCTTAGATAAGGATGTGCTCCTTCTATTCATTTTTTTGAACCAATGCAATTGTCTCATATTGGTGTTAGCTCTATTTGGTCTTATGGACCCACAACTATTTCGGCTATTAGTGTATGACTTTGGAAGGTGAAGACACTTTTTGAGGTATTTGATGTCTGGCTGAAGACTTTAAACTTAGCACTCCTTGGGAGGTATCCCTTGCTCATGCAACACGGTAATATTTTTCCTCATTTCCTTCTAGTGATAACGGTTTCTCCTTGTTCATGTTTTTAATTTCATCTTTAGAACATTGAGGACAATGTTAGATTTAAGTTTGGGGTATGGGAGAAACTTTTTAGTTGCAATAAATAAAACTCCGAGCCTAGAAATTTATGTTTATTAAGGATGGCACTAACCAATCTAAGTGGATGGAAGCATCTTGGTTATAGGAGTTGAGGAACCAATCTGATTAGATGGAAACATCTAAAGAGTCTATTCATAAAAGCACGAGCTCGGGTGTTAGAAAAGAAAACATGGTAGTTTCGCCATATCCTCGTGATGGAAACATCGAAAGAATCCTGATCACTTCTTTTTCTTTTTCTTTTTACCATTGCTAGGGTGAAATAGAGTGACTGAGAAAAAAAAAAAAAAAAAAAAAAAAAAAAAGACCAGACCATCAGACCAACCTAATAAATTCCGACCACCGGGAGCCCTTGTATATGCCAGTTGTGTTGACCTAGAGTTAGGATTATCGACCACTGGTCCCCTTGTATTTGCCAGTTGGGTTGATATTAGTCAGACATGTATCTCAGTCCATTAGGATAGGTTCACCTTAGTTAATATCAAAATCATCTTCTCTAAATCCATCTTCTTAATCTTTCCATGTGATTGGTTGACTCCGGTTTATGATGTCCAGAAACTATCTGAGTAGAGCTCTGTCACTTTATATGAATTTAGTATGCTTGAGTGCAAACTCGTGTACAACAATTAGAATTTCGCATCAGGGTACTTCCTCCTGTAGTCAATAAATATGCCAACCAAGGAGATTCTTTAGTGCCTTCCAAGGTTACTGCGTAGATAGCTAGGGTGCAGAGTAAAGGTTTTGTGGGTACACCTCTGGTAAACCCTCCGGAGACATCATTCCGCCGCTAGGGCCACCTAGCGGTTTAACGGCTTGCTGCACGTGATAAGTGCAATCATTTTATTTTCTAAAATAAATTTGCTCGAGGACTAGCAAATAATAAGTTTGGGGGTATTTGATAGACACATTTTTGTGTTTAATTTGATCTCAATACTATTTATTGTTGGCACTCGATTTGTACTAATTTTGGTGTTTTATGTGTTTGTAAGTATTTTTGGGAAATAAATATTTTTGGAAAAATCGGCTAAAAAAGTTGTCTAAAGCACCCGGAGGACACGTGTTATTCGGACTTTCACTTTTGTATAAGGGGTACCCCAATTGCTAAGGGGAAACCCAATGCTATTCTCACCCCACAGCTGGATAGGGGGATACCCATCTTCTTCACGGGTTACCAAAAATTGGCGGGAAAAACAAAGTTTAAAAAAACTTGAAATACGAATTATCCTGGGAGGTGTTTGAGCGAGATTAAATCGCTGGAATTCGTTGGTACGACTTGTGTTGCCTTGACAGTCAGCTTATGGGTTTGTGGTTCGACTAAGATTGGCTGGATAGCTCGAGTGAAAGAAAACAGGGAAGAAAAAGTAAACTCGGTCTTGATTAGAGAATATCACGGGAAATAATGTGTAGACATCGTTCTTCCACGAGTTTTATTTCACCAAAGACTCATTCTCAGCGTGTTTGGAGGACGCAGGCGTGTGGAAGAGATAAGAAAGGAGAAAAAATTGAAACTATTCTCGTGCTGCTGCAAGTAAGGAAAGAGAATTAATGAGAGTTATTACGCGTGATTTCTTTGTCCTGTTGGGTATAAAAGAGAATTAGGTGAGTCGTACAAAGGATGGAGAGGTTTTGGGGAGACTACAGAGCAAAGAATCGAGAGTTTGAAAATCTGTTGCTACTGCCATAAAAGAAGAGATCGAAGAACATTAGACCCAAAAAGTCAGTCGGTTATCAACAGTGACAACGACTGCCAGTCGTGGGTCGCAGAGATACAAAGAACAACCACAGTTCATCCTTATCGTTCTCTGTCATAGTGTTTGCAACAACTATAAGCGTTGCAAACACCCAGTTTTAATTATTTTCTTCCATTTCATCATTTGTGAACCATTTTTGAGCAATGAAATCAACTTTTGAGCGTGATTCCAACATGATGAGCTAAACCCATCCTCCGGGGCAAGGGAGGAAGCCATTCTTCCAAAAGTTATGTGGTAAAATTTATTTAAATTTACTTATGCAATTCTTTTATGATTATTTGCACCGAATGAAAATTGAGTAAATGATTTTTATTAATTAGTTGTGTTTTCTCTTGATGAAGTATGCTTAGTTTAGGGCTTTTGATACTTCATGCTTGCGATTAACAATTGATGTTTTGAAAATCTAATTTAGGCAATGATTAGAATCACAATTTCTTTTGATTGGAGTTTTATTGTCTAGAATTGCATGATAAACATTAACATTAAATCACATGAATTTTGGTGAATGGTGAAATCCTGAACCCCGATCTCTCTAACATAGTCAGTTTTAATTTGCTTAATCTTAAAATTTAAATCTAAAAGAACAATCTTCACAAGTCTCAACGAACCTATTACTACAACATCATTGAAAATACCCATCAACCACTACAAAGAAGGAATTGTTGGCCATTGTGTTTTCCTTAGACAAGTTTAGACCTTATATTTTAGGTTCTAAGATCGTAATCTATACTGATCATGCTGCTTTGAAATACCTTTTGTCTAAGAAGGATACCAAACCTAGATTGATTAGATGGATCCTTTTATTACAAGAATTTTGTCCAGACATTAGAGACAAAAAGGGTGCATAAAATGTAGTAGCAGACCACTTGTCTAGGCTAGTTGTTAGTTCCCCTAATGATTCCCTTCATATAAGGGATAGCTTTCCTGATGAACAATTGTTCTCTGTTTCCCAATCACCTTGGTATACAAATATAGTGAATTATCTTGTTACTGGTCGAATGCCCCAACATTCGGGTAAAAAGATCGTTCTAGGTTTTTAGCCGAGGTTAAGCACTTCTTTTGGGATGATCCTTATTTATTTAAGTATTGTCCAGACCAGATTATTAGGAGATGTATACCTGAGAGTGACCAGTCCACTATTATTTCCTTTTGTCATGATCATGCTTGTGGGGGTCACTTTAGTGCTAAGAAGACTGCTGCTAAGATATTGCAGTGTGGATTCTATTGGCCGTCGTTGTTTAAAGATTCCCACAGTTACTGTGTTACTTGTGAACGTTGCCAGAAATTAGGAACCATTTCCCGTAGGAACATGATGCCCTTGAACCCTATTTTAATCGTTGAGGTCTTTGATGTGTGGGGTATTGACTTTATGGGTCCGTTTCCTAATTCCTTTGGTAACCTATACATCCTTGTCGCCGTAGACTATGTATCTAAGTGGATTGAGGCGGTTGCGTATAAAACCAATGACCATAGGGTTGTGATTGAGTTCTTGAAAAATAATATACTTACACGTTTTGGTACACCGCGATCTATAATTAGTGATGGAGGGTCGCACTTTTGTAATGGACCTTTTAGGCTTCTGATGAAGAAATATGGTATTACACATAAGGTAGCTACCCGTATCATCCGCAGACTAGTGGTCAAGTAGAGGTTTCTAATAGGGAGATAAAACGTATATTAGAGAAAACAGTTAATCCTAATCGGAAAGACTGGTCGTCTAGGCTTACTGGATGCCTTATGGGCTTACCGTCTTCGCGTTTAAAACCCCTATTGGAATGTCTCCTTATCGACTTGTTTATGGCAAAGCATGTCATTTACCTGTTGAGTTAGAACATAGAGCTTATTGGGCTGTTAGCGGCTAAATTTTTCACTTGACAAGGCGGGGAGCCCATAGGAAACTCCAGCTCAATGAGTTGGACGAGATTCGTATAAATGCTTACGATAGTGCGAAGGAGTATAAGAACAAAATGAAACTTGTGCATGATAGAAATATTTTACGGAAGTCATTTTCTCCAGGTCAAAAAGTTCTTCTGTATGATACCCGATTGCATCTTTTCCCTGTGAAGCTACGCTCTCGGTGGACGGGTCCTTTTATTGTTCGCACTGTATTTCCTCATGGAGATGTTGAGATTGAGACACCAGATGGTAATAGTTCTTCGAAGGTTTACGGTAAGAGATTGAAACCCTTTTTAGAGCCCTTCCTTACAGGTGATGTTGAGGAGGTCCCTCTGGAGGACCCTGTTTACCCTTGATTGACCATCGAGGTGATTGTATGTTGTATATTAGTTTTTGATTTCTCTCTTCAACCAGGTACTATCTTTCCGACTTCTGTCTTTACTGATTCCTCATGTTACTTTACTTTTTGGTATTGCTCTTTCATTAGAAACATTGAGGACAATGTTAGATTTAAGTTTGGGGGTGGGGAAGAAATTTTTTGTTAGCTTTTATTTGCAATAAATAAACTCCAGAGCCTAGAAATTTATGTTTATTAAGAATGGCACTAACCAATCTAAGTGGATGGGAACATTTTGGTTGTAGGAGTTGAGGTACCAATCTGATTAGATGGAAACATCTAAAGAGTCTATTCATAAAAACACAGAGCTCAGGTGTTAGAAAAAGAAAACATGGTAGTTTCGCCATATCTTCATGATGGGAACATCGAAAGAATTCTGATCACTTCTTTTATTTTTTTACCATTGCTAGGGTGAAATAGAGTGACTGAGATACCAAAAAAAAAAAGGTTATCCCTTATCCAACAGCTGGGGCTGCGAATATCAATTGGGTGCCTCTTAGTAATTGGGTTACCCCTTATCCAAATTGGGAGTCCGAATATCAAATGTCCTCCGTGGGTGTTCCGAGCAACTTTTCGAGCCGAATTTTCCAACAATCTTTATTTCCAAAAAATACCTACAAACACACAAAACACCATAATAAGAACAAAAACGAGTACTAACAATGCGAAACATTGAGGACAAATTAGACACATAAATGCGTCTATCAAATACCCCCAAACTTATTATTTGCTAGTCCTCGAGAAAATTTATTCTAGAAAATAAAATCATTTGAACCCCTAGGTGGCCCTAGTGGCGGAGTGTTGTCTCCGGAGGGTTTACCAGAGGTATACCCACAAAACTTTTACTCCAGGCCCTAGCTATCTACGCAAAATCTTGGAAGGCACTAAAGAATCTCCTTGGTTGGCATACTTATTGACTACCGGAGGAAGTACCCTGATGCAAAATTCCAATTGATGTACACGAGTTTGCACTCAAGCATACTAAAATTCATATAAAGTGACAGAGCTCTACTCAGATAGTTTCTGGACATCATAAACCGGAGTCAACCAATCACATGGATAGATTAAGAAGATAGAAAAACGTGGATGATGTTGACTAAGGTGAACCTATCCTAGTGGACTGAGACACTGGTCTGAACTAATATCAACACACTGGCATATACAAGGGAACCAGTGGTCGATAATCCTAACTCTAGGTCAACTCAGCTGGCATATACAAGGGTACCAGTGGTCGACTTTATTGTATTTATTCCGGTTGGTCTAGTGGTCTGGTCTTTATTGTATTTTTTTTTTTTTTTTTTGGTATCTCAGTCACTCTATTTCACCCTAGCAATGGTAAAAAATAAAAGAAGTGATCAGGATTCTTTCGATGTTTCCATCACGAGGATATGGCGAAACTACCATGTTTTCTTTTTCTAACACCTGAGCTCTGTGCTTTTATGAATAGACTCTTTAGATGTTTCCATCTAATCAGATTGGTTCCTCAACTCCTACAACCAAAAATTGATGTGATCTCAATAATTTTGTAGTACTATGGTTCGTTGAGACTTATGAAAGCAATGGATAATAGACTTATAAAAATTAATAATAAAGAAAACTTAACACAAAATCGATTCAAGATATGAGAAAATAACCAAGGCACTGATTCCACTATTACACATGAATAACTTATGGTGAATAACACAAAACTCTAATTATCTTTTTAAGTCCTTATTTCTTAATCCACAAATAATCAGGCAAATTCTCAAAAATTAACTGTATCCCCTAAGCATAGATTATCTAAACAAAGCATAACCTATCTAATTGAATCACAACTAATGAAGAAAAGTTTTGCAAACAATTAAAAACTCTGCGAAAGCAGTGATTGAATGAATTATAAATTATAAATTAGAGAAAATAAGTGATTACCAATTATTCATGTGTAAATAGCTTCCTCATTGCCTTGGTTGTGAGAGAATTAGCCGCTCATCATGTTGAAAACACGCTCAAAAATCATTATTATTGCTCAAAGGGTATTTACAAAGATGAAATGGAGAAAATGATGAAAATCGGGTGTTTGCAACGTTTATAATTGTTGCAAACACCAAAAATTGATGTGATCTCAATAATGTTGTAGTACTAAGGTTCGTTGAGACTTGTGAAAGCAATGGATTTTAGACTTATAAAAAATAATAATAAAGAAAACTTAACACAAAATAGATTCAAGATATGAGAAAATAACCAAGGCACTGATTCCACTATTACACATGAATAACTTATGGTGAATAACACAAAACTCTAATTATCTTTTTAAGTCCTTATTTCTTAATCCACAAATAATTAGGCAAATTCTCAAAAATTAATTGTATCCCCTAAGCATAGATTATCTAAACAAAGCATAACCTATCTAATTGAATCACAACTAATGAAGAAAATTTTTGCAAATAATTAAAAACACTGCGAAAGCAGTGATTGAGTGAATTATAAATTATAAATTATAAATTAGAGAAAATAAGTGATTACCAATTATTCATGCATAAATAGCTTCCTCATTGCCTTGGTTGTGAGAGAATTAGCCGCTCATCATGTTGGAAACACGCTCAAAAATCATTATTATTGCTCAAAGGGTGTTTACAAAGATGAAATGGAGAAAATGATGAAAATCGGGTGTTTGCAACGTTTATAATTGTTGCAAACACTGTTACAAAGAACGATAGAGATGAAATGTTGTTGTTTTTGTTGATCTGCGACCCTCACCTAAGTGTCGTTGTCACTGTAGAAGAACAACTGCCTCTGGTGGTCTAATGTTCTTCGTGTTCTTCACACCAGCAGCAATGGCAGTTTCTGCAACTCGATTTTTTTTTGGCTCTGTAGTGTTCTAAATTCTCCCAAATCTCCGTCCCTTCTCTCTAATGACCCTCAACGACTTATATAGCCTCACTGCCCCCAAATCTCCCATCATAACTGCATATAATTCTCTTTTATTTCTTTGCACAATACGGGAATAATTTCCCTTTTATAGCTCCTTCACGCGTCTGCATGGCCGAATTTCTCCAAAAACATTTCTTACGCGTCTCTGATGAAGTCAAGCATGTTGTATACACACGAAATCATTCCAAAGATAACAAGAAAATCCGAGAATATCTTCTACGTACATGCTTACCCTGTTTTCTTCAATTCGACGATTTAGCCAAAACTAGTCAATCCAACAGCCCATACCAACCCTGTTTGGGCCTAACAAGATCATCTAGGTCGAACAGAGTGATTGAGTCTCACTGCAATTGCTCTAAAATCAAAACTCAGAAAGTCGCAGGTGACAGCTCTGTTTCCCGCCAAGATTTATTTTCAAACGATGAAGAAGGTTAGCCCTTATCCAACAGCTGGGGCTGCGAATATCAATTAGGTGCCCCTTAGTAATTGGGTTACCCCTTATCCAAAGTGGGAGTCCGAATATCAAATGTCCTCCGTGGGTGTTCCGAGCAACTTTTCGAGCCGAATTTTCCAACAATCTTTATTTCCAAAAAATACCTACAAACATACAAAACACCATAATAAGGACAAAAACGAGTACTAACAATGCGAAACATTGAGGACAAATTAGACACATAAATGCGTCTATCAAATACCCCTAAACTTATTATTTGCTAGTCCTCGAGCAAATTTATTCTAGAAAATAAAATCATTTGAACCCCTAGGTGGCCCTAGTGGTAGAGTGTTGTCTCCGGAGGGTTTACCAGAGGTGTACCCACAAAACTTTTACTCCAGACCCTAGCTATCTACGCAAAATCTTGGAAGGCACTAAAGAACCTCCGTGGTTGGCATACTTATTGAATACATGAGGAAGTACCCTGATGCGAAATTCCAATTGCTGTACACGAGTTTGCACTCAAGCATACTAAAATTCATATAAAGTGACAGAGCTCTACTCAGATAGTTTCTGGACATCATAAACCGGAGTCAACCAATCACATGGATAGACTAAGAAGATAGAAAAACGTGGATGATGTTGACTAAGGTGAACCTATCCTAATGGACTTAGACACTGGTCTGGACTAATATCAACACACTTCACATACAAGGGAACCAGTGGTCGATAATCCTAACTCTAGGTCAACTCAGCTGGCATATACAAGGGTACCAGTGGTCTAATTTATTGTATTTATTCCGGTTGGTCAATGATCGCTGTCGTAAGCCTCAAAAATAATTTCACTTTCTTACTCACTAAATATGAATGAAGTACAAGGTAAGGAAGAGTTCGTTTCCACAGAGAGGCAATTGTTGTTATGCGATTTTCAGTTTCTATGGTAACCAAGGGGGGATGTTTGTTGTTTTAACGCAATACTAAAGTAAAAATAAAAATAAAGCAAAGCAAATAATTGGAATAATCAATAAAGAGAAGATATTGGTCACGGGATAGTATCATTCACAAACATGTATTTTCATCAATGATTAGAATTGGTATTTTAATCTCTTATTTACTAATAGTCCTAGGATACCTTGATCGCAAGTATATCCCACTAATTCCCTGTTTTCATCACAACCACATTAAAAGATGCATATGTGAATTCTTCCTAAAAAGAAACCTAAAGTGTAAAAGCACAATTAGATTTAACTTCCTAAAAGCAATAAGTTCTATGGAATAATACTAATCAATGCAAACGAATGTGTAAAAGCACTAATCGTTTTAACAAAAGTTATGATTCACTTGTGACTAGTAGGATATATCACTACAAGCACTACCCACAATTATGCTACTTAGAAATCAGGGATAAACAACTTTTTCGTATTGAAAACCCTAATATAGCTCTAGATATGAATGTAAATCGGATTGATTCCAGAATCAACCAAACAAACTATCAAATCATATAACACTATTAATTGTGAATCACAAACAATAAAATATTGAGACAAAACTAATTCATTGAATCATATAACATATTGAGAAATCAACTTTATCCCATAACCAATAATATTTGTTTAGATACTCATAGCTATGGAGTTCATCATAAAAATATTAATTGAAAAGAAGAAGATGAACAAAAGCAAACCCTAGAAGCGTAAACAAAACCAGCTCTCCAAAGTTCAAAGAAATATATGTGATAATCCAAAAGTTGTAGAAGTCTTTCCTTTAAATAGCTCTCTTGTTTCCAAAATTAGGTCTAATCTTCAAAGGTCCAAAAGAAAGAAGTCCACCAAGCCCATGTGTGAGAAAAACCCATGTGAAAACTCTGCCCAAAAACGGTCGCCGGAAATCTGGTATTATGGCCGGAAATCTGCCGGAAGGGTCCCCGGAAAATAGCTCAGGTGACCGGCAAAGTCCACATGGTCACCAGTCAACGAATCAAATCGGGTCAACTCGGTCAGACCGAGTCAAACCGAGTCATATGAGTCAGGTGGGCTAGAGCCAGGTCAGGTTGAGTCAGAGAGCTAATCAGCTAAGTCAGATCTCTCTGGCTCATTGGGCTGAGTTACCAGGCCATAAACCATTTGCACTGGCCAAACTCTGCATTGCAATCATTGCACTTCAGCCATGATGGTTGTGCCTTCCCTGCAACTTCAGTTCATAACCTGTAATGCCTCATTCTTTCCTGAGCTAACTCCTCCAGCAGCAGCAATACAAAATTCTCTCCATCTCCTTGTTCACCACCAGTTGTCTTCTACCACTTTATCTCAAACATCTCTGCAATTTCCTACATATGCATCTGTCAACTGCAATACAACCTGTAAATCCATCTCAACTCTGGCCAATGAAAACTGCGACTGCATCAGAGCCATGGCAGCACACAAAACAACATCAGTTAAACCCCATCACCTGCACCTGTACCACATTCCATACAAATGCAATTTATCACCATTCGAACTCGGACATACTTATGCCACACACCCTGCAGCTCAAATCCACCAGCTTTAGTTCAATTTATCTTCCCATCTACCGCCACCAATTACCACCTGAACCAAAAACTCCATTCAATCACTCATTTCAGTTCCTAGCTCCTAATGCTCATCTCTGTTGTAGTCTCATCACTGCAACAACTTCTCAATCCCGCGGCAGCTGCTTCCCTTCAAATTCACTGTAACAACCCATTACCAAGACTCGCAAACACCACTCACTGCATCGAGCTCGCACCCTGTGATTACATAGCACCACTGTACTACCACCAGGTGCAACCCATCCTGTGACTAGTTCAATTCCTTTACCATCTGTATTGCAGCATCAGCACAACCCGGGTCATCTCAGCCATACACTGCTTTAGATCAAATACACCCGATTTCACTCAAGCCATTTGCATTTGCAGACACATTAACTCAATCACCACAATTCCATGGCACAACTAAACCTTGCCTGCAACAGCTGCAACATAACTCAACATCACCACCTTCTTAGCAGCACCTTTAATGATAAACACAACATCATCCACTTACTGCAGCTCAGCAGCATTGCCTAGCATTCATCTATTGAGAACCTGCAGCTGTACTCAGCTACACCAGCAACCTCAACTCTTCAATGTGACATCAATCCACTACATCCTGCCCATCCAGTTTGAGTACCACCTGACTGCACATTCCAATACCTCCAACTGACAGCACCATCATCTCAGTTGTAACCACCATTGTAACCCAGATTTGCAGCTCCACTTGAGTTCACCAGAATCACCATGGGCACCTGTAGCATTCAGCTCATGTAGATGCATCTGCTCAGGCAACCATTCTTGTTGCCTAAATCACTGCAACCTCAAGAATCCTATTGAGCTTCAAGCCCATAAACGAATAGCAAGAACACCATCTTCCCCCTGTCTGTCATAAACTCAAAACCCTCAGCTCATATCCTTCCATAACTGCATCACCAGCTTCTTCTCAGTTTCTTTGCAAACATACCTAGCATCAGTTTTTCCATTATCTTCTTCCTTGCCAAACTCTCAAATCAACAGCCGCAACAAACCCTAACTCCACCTAACCCCAATCTCTAATTCATCTGTTGTAATCATCTCCACCTCACTGATTTGCAATTGAATGCAAACCCATTCATAATTTGCATCTCCTCTTCTTCATTTTACTCTCAAGACCCCTATCAGCTATTCGATTCCCTATTAGCTCAAGAACAACCCATCTCAGAAGCCCTAACTCAGTGCTTCAATTTTATCTTCTTTGTTTTGTAGACAAACAAACCCATCTCGATCTTGTTCTCTAATCCTGGACTCAACACCTTCTTATGCTTCAATTTCACTCTGAATTTCTTCATGAAAATTAATGGAGCCGCAGCTCTTTGAAGGCAGTGATGAAGAGAGGAGAAGAAACAATGATGAGAAATGATTTTCTCTGAGACTTAGGTCTTGTGTAGTAATAGGAATCACTCGGGGCACCCCACAGGAGTGAATAAAAGAGCCACCACAGCATGAAAGCCCCTCATCCTCCATTGTGCTCTCGATATCACATGCATACGAAATGACGCTTTCGTCCTTCTTGCTCAAATAGAGTGATTGCTTCTTCTTTTCCTCAGTGTGACTCCAGAGTACCTAATAACTCAAAAACACTCATAAGAGATGCAATTCCCAAGGAAAATAGCAAAGAAAGCATAAATACTAGATATAATATTAGGTGTTTTACGACACCTATCAGATTCCCCCACACTTAGACTTTGCTAGTCCTCGAGCAAATAAAACAAAATAATTCTAAAAAAATACATACAACTCCATGTCGTCGAGGCTACGGTTACTCTTAGCATGAATAACAGGCCTTTGAACCCCTAGGTGTCCCTAGTAGACGAGTTATAGTCTCATGAGGGTTTACTAGAGATATACCCACAAAACCTACTTTTCCAACTTACTAGTTCTCTGAAATGATAGCATCCAACACTAAGAAGATATAGAGATTCTGCACACTAGTCATAAGAAGTTAGACACATAAATGAACACAATCTCATCCTTAAAAGTTGAGAGAGAAATAACCATCCCTTCTCGAAAGAAATTCGGGTTCGGAGTGATCAAAAGTCTCGACTCTGCCTCACAAGAAAGGGTTTTATGAAGTTGCTCTAAATAATAAACAAATTTTTATGGGTGACACATGTGTCTAGGTAGGAATGAAGAGAGAATCCTGCGACACGTTGAACGGTAGGAAGGTAAACCCTCCGAAATGTTTTGAAAACCCACATCTTTTATTCATTTTGAAAACCCATTTTTCTGACGATCTCTACGAAAGGAAATCAACCACTTAACGAAGGTGGGAATATGCTTAGTTACCTCGTTATCCGTTCGGCGTGCAGCTAGCACCACTCTCAAAGATCCATACAAACGTCTTCGATCTTCAATCGGTGTCTTCATCTTCGTCTTCGGTCTTCAACTCTTGATGATAACTCTTGAACTTCGTAGAATCTTGACAATATGATTCTTTCCTATAATTCCTTGTCGCTTGAAACTTCATTATAGATATTCCTCCTTTACATATTGGCTTTATTGAAATAATACAAAACTAAAAACGATGATCTTGAGTTATATTTCTAAGAAGAAGATTATGGATTATCTTGAGTTTCTTAAAATATGAAGAACATCATGAATAACTTGTGTTTTCAACTTTCATAGGATGAGATTTTCTCTTATGAAGTTTACTGACCTAAACTTCTTCCCATCTCTTTCATGGAGGAGATCGTTTGACTGTTGTTTTGAAGTGTTTAAGGCTTCATTTTCACTCCGATCTTCAACTCTCCTGAGCATCTTGAGGAAGGTATAAGAAATCTTAAAAGAACTAAAATTTTGAAGAAAATTAACAGAAAAGATGTAGATCTGATGATTCTGAGGGTCTTCAGGACTTCACTGATCGTGTGGATCGTGTTGCGTCCGAGATCTACTCATGAACTTCGACAGAATACTACACATTGGTTTGAAATCCACTTCTCTTAGAGAGATTATGAAAATAATATAGAGTTGTTACTAGGGAGGTAGATTGGATCGTCATACCTCCCAGTTTCTAGCGCCAAAATGTAGTTGCATCTTTTATGATGACTACATCCAAGTAAATCTAAAGGCTATAAAACTACTTAACATTCAATATTCAAGATAAAGAAGATGTAAAGAACATGAAAAGTAAAGATTGACACAAGCATATAACGTGGTTCGGCCATGAAGACCTACGTTCACAGGAAAGAAGATGTTTTCTTTATTGATTAAGGTCTTACCCTTGAAAGAGTTACAAATATTACTTAGATTTCTCACTCTCTCTTTATCTAGATCTCTCTCAGTAATTCTCTGTAGAAAGACCATCTAAGATTACATGTCCATTTCCCTCTATATGGACTGGTAATTATAGGCAAATTAGACTCGTGAAGGCCTGGTCTCGCCGAGCTGGTGGAGCTATCGTACATCTTCTCATTACTTCCGACGAGCTCTATACTATCCCTCGTGATGGCCTTCCTGTTTCTCCTTCTGAGTCATCTCGTCCTTTAGTCATCGTGTGGCTCTTCCTAGGGGAACCTCGTGCTGCATCATCCTTGGGTTATAGTATAGATCGCCCGAGCCTTGTGATAAGATGTATATTCGCTCACGCCTCTTCTGATCCTTCATTAAATGCAGTATTTCTTTTTAGACTTGACCGTATGAGTCGATTAGACCTCCTCACATGCGTCATTCATCTAACGTTATGGCAGGCATCTCGATTCAGATGAAATCACCTTTTTAAAATATGATTCGATGCTTCTATCTCATCATCTTATCATGAAACCATCCCTTGAGATGTTGACACGTGGCCATCGGGTAATTTACCCTCACACCATAACCAATTTTTTCTCTCCACTTTTTCATTCCAAATCCCTGCTCAGTTTTCCCATGCTATTATATCTACTGTGTAGCCGTTTCTATCCATTCTACAGTCGACTAGACTCTGGAGTCAAATTTAGAATGATATTGGGATGGACAAGTTTTTTGTCCTAGGGAAAGCTGATTTGTTTAGGGGGAAAGCTAAAATTATTTGACTACGGTATATTTCTATTGACTATTCCCCATTAAAGGGGAGGAGTAAAAAAATTATCTTTCCCCCTAACAAAATATCGAGTTTGCAGTTATGTCCTCAATTTAATCTTATCATATAATTGAGATACTTTATAACTATGATTAACCCTAAATCATTTTCAAGATTAAGCCTTATCGTTCTTTCATGGGTATCTATTTCAGTTCTTTCGGGAGTTTGCACTTGGTGTTTTTTTTGCGGTGTAGGTGCCGCTTCAATAACATTTGTGTGCAAAGAAAATCATGAGTGGATTAAGGTAATTGACCACTCATTGAAATATTGTACGAAGTGATTACGGTAGAAAAGTTAGGCTCAATCGTTTTTAGGAATTTGCTTTCGCCTTATTTGGTCCGTAGCTTTCGCGTCTCCATGATATGCAACAGTCTATGGTGGTAATGATATTGGTAAAACCGCGGCTTGATAACTTCATCTTAAGCCGTAAAACCTAATTTTGTGGTTGATGTTGGTAATTTGACGTTTAGTGAAAATATTCACCCATAGCATTCTCCGAAGCATTTTATCAAAAACGCTTATTGTGCATACCTTCGAAAGTTCATATGCATATAATAAAATTCCAAAAACTAAATTTTTCTTCAAACCCAAACCTGAAAATACGTTCATCGATGGATTGAATTAGAGTAAAATCCAAAAGAGCTCTTTTAGTTTAAGAAGATGAGCTGTAGACCAAAAGTGTTTTCTTTGGGTGAAATGAATTTTTGGACCGCTGTTACAGTAATACAAAATAATTTTTAAAAGTCAATTTTAGAAAATATTTCTCCATACACACATCTCAATAACCTTAGGTTTCCTCTTAAAATGCTTTCCCCTTAAACAAAAGAGCTTTTCCTATAACAAAAATTATGGACAAAGGTATGTAGTATATACATAAGAAGTTTCGAGTATACATTTATGCTTCTCTTAAATATAGCGCACACATTTATTGACCATAACCCGAAAATTTTAAATTAAAATGAAAAGCCAAAAGTCAAAATGAAAAACTAAACAAGTTTTATTTTTTCATTTACAGTTAAACATAAATTTCCCTCTTACTCAAAATCAAAATAAACCCTAACTTTTATTCTTAATCATATTTAAAATTGATTTCATTGTTCTTTTAGTATTCTCACAAATTGAATAATTGTATATAAACCCTAATTCTTATTTTCCACCAAAACAAAATAAATCATAATTCTAATTTTCTCTAAAATATTTTCTAATCATTATTACATTAAAATGGATCGAGTATATATTCTAATTGTTCTCTTAAAAAAACTCCACAATAACATCAATACTAAGGTTTTGTTCTTTTCCTATGACCATTCTCCAAGAAATCCATAAACATTATCTATAAAAAAAAATAATTCTAAGATGATATATTTTTCTTCTCAATCATGATTACACTAAAATTGATTGAGGGTATTGATTCTTCTTCAAAAACATTAACTATGTCAAATATCTTACATAAATTTAATTAGATAATTAGCTTGTTGTTGTTGTTGTTGTTGTTGATTTAGGGATATAATGATTATTTTATTATTTTGGGCTATATATAACTAGATCTTAACCCGTGCCGTAACGGCACGGGATGTTTTGCCTCTAATACGATATTGTTCACATTCCTCTTGCTTCATTTTATTCGTGAGTAATTATTTTGATATTCAAATAGGTTTTGGGAAACAAAATGGGTTACCTGATCTTTTTATTTTTTACTTAAGCATGTTATTCCAATTTATTATCTGGACGTTGTAATAATGTTTTGCCAAGATGAAAATAAAATAAAAAATACAGTAAATAAATTTTTTCCCCATTTATTGTTCCATCATACCATAATTTCAACTTCAAAAAGAATATTTCATCTAACAGTACATATACCTAAACTGCCAATCCAACTCCATGATGTTTATGAATACATTTGTTCCGAAATTATTGATAACTAAGGCTCTAAGGAGTGAAGCAAAAACCCATAATATTTTCCCTACTATAGATAAACACTATTTATTTATTTTTTGCAAATGTGAGAGTTATAAAAATGAAGAACCCTTGGCTATTGGAAGGCTGAGATATACACATGTGAGTTGGAAAAATAAACTTATAATAGTAAATCAAAACATGTGTAAGATTCTTTCTCAATCATATTGATAACATAAAATTGAAGAAATCCGTGGATAAAAAGATTTCACACCAACTATGCTAAGTAGTGCATGAATGACGTTCTCACATCTAGTGTTACTCAAGTAATTTGGAGTTTTAAAGAGCATAGTTATATTGATATTTGTATCTACATAAATTTAACTAACCTTCCGAAGAAAAATTATTAGTTTCAAGGTGGAGCCGACACAAACTTCTGTCGCCTTCAATGTATACAACACACATTGGGTTTAATCGCACTTGAGTTAAACAAATACTCCAACATTAGTCAAATAATGTCTACAAATAAGGGATCGAAACAAAGTGCTAACGGGAAAATGAGAGACTAACATCAGTTCTACAAAGAAAATACCCTATATGTATCAAAGTTTGTTAACCAAACATGTATTCAAATTAAAAAGTCATCAACTTAACACAAAAATGTAAAAGAACCCAAGTTAAATCAATACTTGCATAAACAAAACTTATAAGAGAATTTTGTAATTATTAAATACCTTTAAAATCACTATTAGAGATTTAATTGCATGACTCGTTAAAAACTACGGTAGGACGAAATCACCAGATTAATCTGTAGATATTTCACTGGATATGTAGCAATTCAGAGAAGTTTACACTGGTGGTTATGCGTTCCATCTAAGTGTTGTTCAATTGATTATTTTTTGTAGAAGGTTTCGGTTTTCATTGGAGAAACCGAGAAGGAGCGTTTCATTATATTCATTATCATACAGAAATCCAAGACCAACTCGCCCTCTGCTTACGGGATCTCAATACAACCTTAGATTTATCTATTGGACGGAGAAACCTTGATACTAAATATGTAGTTTTTAGTGTTATTTGTTATATAACGTGACATCCAAATGTTTTTTTTCTTCTTCTTAATTTTCATGTATTTTAACCGAGTTTATATTAGCATTAAGACGATCAACCACATTTCTAATTTATAGTGTTATCCTTTTGTAGCAACACATAATTAACATAGTCAATTACTACTCATCAAAATCGGTCAGTACCACAAACCACCAGATATCACTTCTTTCTCCACCACCACCATTTTCCATCCCTCGTAGAATATTGGGCACACTTATAACTTTTGATCCCACACGTCATGTATAAAGTTTAGATTTAACAAACTTAGGTCGTCAATTAATTTGTTCAACTATATGTTTTTTGTTAATACTGAAAATCATGCGTACGAACGGTTACCAAAGATAGCAGTGGTACCAAAAACAACCATTTTGTCTTATATGATTTGGTATCATCCCAAAAGTATTTGTTATCCGCCTTTTTTGATCGTGTCAAAAACAACCAACTATACTTTTCACAATACAATGTTACCCGTCATGTAAAAAAAAAAAATATTTTTGATTCAAAAAGAAAAACCAATACCAACGCCATTAAAACCATCCAAATACCACTATTTCTTCCACCAAAACTAATGTTACCGCCTCCACCACTTAGTAACACCTTCCACCGCTTCCACCACTTACTTCTTCCTCTACTACCACCACCACCACCACTAATATCTATTGAAATAATTTTAGTCAAAATTATTATTTATTGATGGAGATATGTATTAATATTAATTAACGGATATTTATGATGTAAAATTAATAAATCATTTATCATGAGAAATTAATGAGACATCAATTAATAAAACACTTATACTAATTAATATTTAAGTTGAACAAACCATAACCATAGATTTATTTTCTCTCTAGACAAATCACTTATAATAATTAATAAAACACTTATACTAATTAATATTTAAGTTGAACAAACAACCACTGTTGATTTATCTTTTCTATCAATTCCAACCAAGGTGGAACAATGGTTAGAGGCCACTCTTATGACACAATAGGTCATGAGTTCGAACCTCCCCGTTATAATTTTTGAAATTCCATATCTTGACTTGAGTATTCATTTTTAATTCCTAATATTGGAATGAACACCACGTGTGCCACTTGTAGGGTGTGGCACGGAGAACCACAGCCTTGATTTATCTTTGCCAAGGATAAATCATGACCACCACTCAGATAGGCAAAGTTAGCCAAACTATGCTTTATACTTGAAATAATTATGGAGTATAATTATGTGGGATATGTAGAATGATTATAAAGGTCTGTTTAGTTAGCTTAAGCACTTATTTTGAATGGGTTATGGTTAATAAATTTGTGGATTATATTTAACAGAAGCCTACATTTATGTCACCAAAAATGTCAACAAGATGTACATATGTTACAATAACTTCTTCCTTTTAATTGCTACGAAACCAACTATAGCTGATGTCTAATGACATGAGTTCGAAACTTGTTAACATCAAATCTATTACCCATCAAAAAGGGGAAAAAAAAAAGTCCTATGTACGTAACATCTTCTACTTTTTTGCATGCAACAAGCACGTTTGACATGACCTCATAAAAATGATGATGATTAAGCAATTAAATACCTAATCATCAGTTATGGGGAAATTATATTACTACTGGCAATTGATATGTACAATTATCGAAACTAATGATAATTCTGATTTCCAGTATAAATAAGAAATAGAAGTAAAATTGTGATTATCAGAGGTCACTAATTTCAGTTCAGTATTTTTAGAGAGTTAGTCAAACCAAAGTAGGGGTGTAAATTCAAAAATTAGTCAAAGTGGGGGTGTAAATTCGGCTGAACCGGACTGCTCGGACCATTAAATGGGACGACATAGGACGAGCTGGTACATCTTTTACCAAATTAAAAGACCCGGACAGGAAGGACTATTTATCTACATAAAGTTCCCGTGACCTACCAAAACCTATTATGTGATTTGGGCTCAGGCTGGTAGTGACGTGCAGGCCTTCAATATTACAAGCAGAAATTAGGCTAAGGTCAAAAAAGATAAATCAAGTGCTCTTTGATCTCGAAAATTAATTTCTGAAGGTGTTCTATCATTATGTTATATATATATATATATATATATATGGTGTTCTTTTGTGTGTGCCAGAATAAGATTACTAAAACTCAATTATTTTGTGATTACCATACATACGAAGGGCAGTACACGTGCTTCAAAAAACAAAGAAAGAAGGGCAGTACAGGAACTAACAAAAAGAAAAATGGGTTCTTAATGTTAAATCTGAAACAATAAGGTGCGGCCATGAAGTTTTCCGTCATGGGTTTTTGGAAGAAAAAATATGAGAAAACGGCCCTGACAGTAGTTTTCACTTTCTATATAGCATGAAATGTAGTCTCTCAGACTCTCACAACCCTTTAGAGCATGGGCTATGACTACTTGTTCATATGAAGGAGTTGAATAAGACAAAAACACAAGTGGAAATAGTGTTTTTAGGGTGCCCCTTATCTAGCTATTTTTTATAATGACAAAAATGCCCTTATTATTATATATTTTTTTTAATTATTTTTAAATTAAAATAAAAAAAATGTTTTCTTAAAAAAAAATGTTGTGGGTTTGGACCACTACAACAGCGGCTGGCCACTCTCCCTCTTAGGGATGGTGGGCTAGGCCTTTATACCATGGAAGACTCATCCCACTATTGTTTTATCGCATCTTGGGCTCAGACGAAGAACTTGCAAGATAACATTTTGAGAAAAACTCCTATAACTGGTACTAGCCTCATTTTCCAGTGTGCGCTTGACAACTATATACAAATTTGTGGCTCCCTCCCTTCCTCCTTCGGCATCGGTGATACTGCCCCCCATCTAATGAGTACCTTGGCAGTTCCTTACTTCGATGCTGTTAAGAAAGAGATGCCGACAAAGTATTCCATGTCTGAGCGTGACTTGTTTCTCTAGGAGTGTAACAAAATCAAGCATGCACAAGACTATCTTTTAGCCATTCATATTAGTGGGTTGAATCAAAACATAGGGCCGCGCCAGTGTGCCTCTATGTGATGCTACTGAATGGGTATCCCACTTTTTGAAGAGGGTAGTGCATGTCCTTGTTGTAAAGGGGGGATGGATATATATGGTGACCATGCATTACATTGTGCCAAAGAAGTTGTATTGGAGTTTCGCCATGATTTCATGCGTGATACCTTGGCAGATGCTTGTTACAGAGCGAATGTGCCTGCTAGAAAGGGGGTGTCCGTAGGCTTGTTGGCTGATGATGGTTCGGCCTTGAGACCGGCAGATATAATGGTTTATGGTTGGAACAATGGTCAAGATACTTGATTTGATGTTACTGGTGTCTCTCCCTTTGCTGGTGGTGGTGCGCTTGTGCCTAGCCGTGCTATCTCTAATGCAGTTACCCGGAAACACATGAAATATTATGATAAATGCAGAGCTCAGGGTTATTATTTAGGGGTTTTGGCATTTACAACTCTTGGAGAGTTAGGCGAAGATTTTGTTGCTTTCTTGAAGAGACTTCGATCTTGTATAGCTAAACACGACTTCAATGCGAAAGTTGGTAATTTTATTTTTCATAGAATTGGTGTTGTTATTTCGAAAGGGATTGGTGCCCAGCTTGTTGCTCGATTACCAACCAACTCTCTTGTAATTGAGAATGATGATGATTAAATAAACAAAGGAAAATATTACATTATCTTTAAAAAAAAAATAAATTATTATTTAGTTGTTTTCAGATTTTTAATTTAACTTTTTTTCTTCATAAAATACCACTTTTTATTAGAAAAGAAAATGAAAGTTAGTATAAGAAACTAGATGGGAGCCTAGCAACTAGTTGGGCTCCAACACCTTTTTGAATGGCTAAACCAATTCTAATAAAAAGAAAATTACGAACATTTATATTTACATCATGCCTAGCTATGTAATGCTTCAGTCGTTTCAAAAATTCGATACCAAGTTCACCTAAAGTAGTAAAAGCTAAGGTAGCAAAATTATAAACATTGGTTAATCTTCTTGCGCTCAACGGCTTTAGCCAAGGCGAGGCCCGGTGTAAAAGCTTGCACACCACCCCCAGCAAAAGGGGAAACCCCCGTCACATCAAAACACGTATCACGCCCTTCCTCCCAATTATAGACTAAGATGTCAGCCGGCCTAGCATCACCGCCATCATGAGAAAGAAATCCCAAAGCATCTTCAACTCTAGAAGGTACACCGCAAATGTATCTCTAACAAGATCTAAGTTCGGCGGACAAGTGATATGCAGAACCTAAACATACGTAGGTTTGGTTGATAATATGTCAGCCGAACTTGTGTTTTGTGAAAACATACCTAGGTTCGGCAGATTCGATAAAAAAAATAGGACATCCGAACTTAATATAATTCTTCATAAAGTGAAGTTCGGCTAACATCTTCGTGTTTAATTATCAGCCGAACTGGTCATCGACACTTTCAGGATGAAAAAAAAGAGAAGCTCGACTGATAATTTTGATTTTATTGTTAGCCGAACTTTGCTCTGTAATTGTCGTAAAAAAAATTCCATGCAATAAGAAAATAAAAAGCAAATTTTAAATTTAAAAAAAAAAAAATCAAAAAAAAAATAGGGCTTCTGGTTGCAATATTAGGGCTTTGCTGTGCTGGAAAGATCCTTCTGGTTGCTTTAATTTGGCTCAGCAACTGCTCGGCCTACCTAAGAGAGCTCCTAGAATACAACAACCTGGTAAGAAAAAGAAAAATATTAAGTTGTCAGCTTGCAGGAGGAAACTAAGTAACGACCACTATACTGCAGCCATCTGTATCCTTTCCTCCAATGTTTAGCTCCACCAACTCCGGATACGCTGTTTGGACTCCAACAAAAACACCCATTTGCTCGGCCTCCTATTATACCAACAGAAGATATTACTGCTCCTTCTTTATCTGTTGATGCAAAGGATGTTCTTACGGCCATTAAGAGTTTTCCCAAGGGTACCTCATGTGGGAGAGACGGACTTAGGGCTCAACACTTGTTGGATGCCATGAGTGGAGCTAGCACAGCCGTTGCTGATGAATTGTTTCAATCTATCACCGGTGTGGTGAATCTTTGGCTTGCCGGGAATTGCCCTCCCATTCTTGGTGACCTTGTAGCCAGTGCTCCCTTAACCCCACTGCTCAAACCTGATGGAGGGTTGCGGCCTATAGCAGTAGGGACTATTTGGAGGAGACTGTGTTCAAAATTATCAGACACCTCGGTTTGTAAAGCTATGAATTTATATCTGGGAAAATACCAATATGGTGTTGGTATTCCGTGCGGTGGTGAATCTATTCTGCACTCGGCTAATAGATTGTTGGAGTTACAAGGTGTTGATTCTTCCAAGACCATGTTGCTCATAGATTTTTCCAACGCCTTCAATCTCGTTGACAGGTCCAGCATCATTAAAAAGGTGAGAGCTCATTATCCCAGTATCTCTCATTGGGTTGAGTTTTGCTACGCAACTAGCTAAGTTTTATTACTTAGACTCATTTCTATCTTCGGCCAAAGGCGTTCAGCAGGGTGACCCCCTCGGTCCCCTTATTTTTGCACTAGCCCTTCATCCTCTTGTCAAAAAGATTGCAGCTCAATGTACTTTGGATCTTCATGCGTGGTATACCTAGATGATGGCACCATAGTTGGGGATACTATGGAAGTGTCTAAAGCTTTAATAGCCCTAGTTATGGTTTGCAACTGAATATATCGAAGACCGAAATTTTCTAGCCTTCTTATGACCCAAGAAGAGACAACTGCCGTTTTCCCTCCTAATATTGGTAAATCAGTGGATGGAGTTAAGCTCCTTGGCGGACCAGTCAGCTTGATCATGGAGTTTTGCAGCAACATGGTGTAGTCGAGGGTTGACAAAGCAGTACAATTAATGGGCAAAATCCAAGAACTGGAGGATCCTCAAAGTGAGTTACTCCTTTTGCGTAACTGCACTGGGGTTACCAGGCTGTATTTTACCCTCTGTACTACAAGTCCTAAAGCTATCTAGCCGGTTGTTGCTCTGTTTGATAAACATCTCTTGGATTATTTGCGCCGTTTGGTGGTTGGTGACAGTGCTGGCTTCGGTTTGGTCCAACAAAGACTGACCACACTTCCCATTAAGGACGGTGGTCTGGGAGCGCTTACAATGGCCGATACAGGTATATACTGTTACCTTGCATCTCAGGCTCAAACTCAACAGCTGCAGCAAACGATCTTGGGGTTAACGGACACTACAAATCCCTGCCTTGGTTATCAACACGCTCTACAGGTTTTCACTGAAGTTTGTGATCTTTCCCCTCCGGGTTTCAACATTAGTAATACTGCCCCCCATTACATGAAGTCTCTGGCATTTATTTACTTTGATGTTATCAAAAAGAAGATACCTTCTAGTCTTCCCTTGACAACGCGTGACTACACTTTTTGGCAGTGCAACCGAGTAGAACATGCCATGGATTTTCTTAAAGCCATTCCTGTATCTGGGCTTAAACAAACTGTTGGTCCTAGAAAATTCAGTTCTGTCTTGCAGTACCGGCTAGGGATACCTTTCTCCGAGGAGAACAGCTTATGCTCTTGCTGCAAACGACCCGTGGATGTCTTCGGCGACCATGCTATTAACTGCGCCATTGAGGTTGGACAGAAATTTCTCCATGACTTAGTGAAAGATGTTTTGGCTGACATTTGTCATAAAGCGGGTGTCGTTGCTAGGAAGGAAGTTTCTTTAGGTTTCTCGAAGGACGGTAGTGACCTCAAGCCTTCGGATATTATGGTTTACAATTGGGAGGACGGTAAGGATGTATGCATGGATGTTACGGGTGTATCGCCTTTTACAAGTGCTCAGACTCGTGTAACTGGCCAGGCCATTGCTGCTGCTATCACTCGCAAAAACAAGAAATACTTGGACACCTGCTCTTTACGTGGCTATGGTTTTGGTGTGTTGTC
This sequence comes from Papaver armeniacum, assembly GCA_023531295.1. NCBI lineage: Eukaryota > Viridiplantae > Streptophyta > Magnoliopsida > Ranunculales > Papaveraceae > Papaver > Papaver armeniacum. Next base: position 80,750 of record JAJJWW010009368.1, on the reverse strand, counting down.
CTTTACCACCTTAGGTGAACTCGGAGCGGATACAATTTCCTTTCTCAAAAGACTGAGGAATTGCATGGCTAGACATGATGCCAATTTCAAGCTGGGCAATTCTCTTTTCCATAGGCTATGAATTGTTATTCAAAAAGGTGTTGGCGCACAGCTTGTTGCTAGGTTGCCGACCATTCCTTATAATATTGATTTTTCTTGAATATAAAAAAATAAAAATAAACATTATAAAAAAATAAACTAAAAAGTTAATATTAAAAATTAATTAATTAATCAAGGGTATTAAGTAACTTAACCACTCAATAGACACCCCTTATCACCCACACTAGTTAGGGTCATCCATATGTATGCTCCAAAATTTCTATGTATGCCCCAAATGAGGGTTCTTATAGAAAGGAGGAACATTAGACTGTACGGTAATCTGTCTGCCATATAATAATTTCTTTTTTGAAATTTTATTTAAAAAAATAAGTGGGGGAACCATTCAAAATTTAAAATAATTAAAAAAAAGGGTTTATCCTCTAACCAGTTTGTCGTCCAACCTTATTTTTCTTCTTTTTTAATATTTTTCTTTAGTTTTTTATTTCTATTCTCCAGAGCATTTGGCATTTGGGTTGATATTTTCATTTTTCAAAAAAGAAATTTTTTGTTGTTTTTTATTTCTGTCCTCCAAAATATTTGTTGTTTAGGTTGATATTTACTCATCATCCAAACAGTTTGTCGTGTATCGAAGACTACCAATCACTTCTTCACTCGAAGGAGTGTATGAAAGACTTTGGTGGGATATGGAGGTGAAGGAGTGCTATATGCTATATATAATAGGACATAATTTGAGCTAATTGGTAATCTATCCTTCATTTCGAAGGAACGACACTACCCATAGGCCACATGATTTGCTCTTATAAGATTTGTATCTTAGTCGGGAAGTTAGCTTCTGGGATGTTGTCGACCTCTTAGATTGATCCTTATGTTCTTTCTATTGACCCTCGTCCTTTTTTGAGGTTTTTTTCTTTTTCCAGATTCTAACATCTAAGCAACAAATTTTCCTTGGGCTGCTACAAGCATTTTCCCAAATGTTTAAAAAGCGGGGAACAAAATCAATACCCATAATAACAAATACATTGTAGTTTATCTCAAGATGAAAGAAAGAAAAGAAAAATAAAAACATAGAAAAAGAATAAAACATCTTAATAATGTTGTTCTTTTTGATCGAAAGAAAGATTTATTAAAATAGAAAAGGATATATGTACAAATATATCTACCAGAGGTAGATTAAAAGGAGAACAAAAAACAAAATTACAAGAAGATTGAGTTCCAGTTACACAAAACCGTATTTGTAAAATTTAGATTGACTCTATGTCCTACTGCTGCTGCCCAGGCCAAAACTAAAGACTTAGGATCATAGATTAGATCATCGTCAGTCTTGTACAGGTAATGCTCTTCAAATATTCTGCAGTTTCTTTCTTTCCAGAAGGTGCTTACTATTGCAACCAGAATTAAACCCCATATAAAGTTTCCAAAATTCGTGAAATGAGTGTGATGCCAAATATCTTCCAAATTTCTCATGGAACCAGGTAATACCCAAATCCAGCCTGTACTAGGTGACATACATGTATATTCTGAATGATAGAATTGTATTCAGCATAGTATGCAAGATACAATACATATGTTCTTATATACAAGAAACAGAGATAAAGGAGAAACAAGATATATATGAAAAAGGGAACAAAATATACAAAGATACACATGCAGAAGAAGATATTATCCCAAGAGATCAGGACAATATCGTTTAACACCCTCCCTCAAACTCAAGATGGTGCAACACACATGTTGAGTTTGGAAATCAAGAACCTTAGACGAGCTTAGGTCAATGTTTTGGTGAATAAATCAACAGTTGCAATTCCAAGCGAACAAATGGTAAGACAATAGTCTGCTACTTGAAGTGATGTTTTACAGAGTGACAATCAATCTCAATATGCTTCGTACGTTCATGAAACACGTCATTATGAGCAATGTGAATAGTGTCCTTATTGTCACAACACAACGGAGTAGGTTCTGATAAATGAACTCCCATATCTTCAAGAAGCCATCTCAACCAAACAATTTCATAAGTTGTATAAGAAAGAGCTCGATACTCAGCCTCTGCACTAGACCAAGAGACTAGACTTTGTTTCTTACTGCGCCAAGAGATCAAAGAGTAGCCTAGAAATACACAGTATCCTGTGGTTGAGCGTCTATCTGTGATGTCACCAGCCCAATCTGAATCTGAATATGCATGAAGACAAAGATGATAAGTAGATGAGAACTTTATACCTTGATACGGGGTGCCTTTGATATAACGTAATATCCAAAGTACTGCAGCATAATATGTGGATCTTGGAGATGACATGAACTGACTAACTACATGAACTACATGACTGATATCTGGTTTTGTGATGGTTAGATAATTAAGACTTCCCACAAGCTGACGATATAATGTAGGATTTGCTAAAGCTTTTCCTTCATAGGGATTGAGCTTAACATTTAGTTCAAGAGGTGTATCTGCACTTTTACTATCTGTTAACCCAGCAAGCTGAAGGATGTAGGAGGCATACTTCACTTGTGAGATGAAATAACCATCAGATAATTTATCAACCTCTATACCACCTTAAAAGACCCAAGTCTTTTATTTCAAAACAGGAACTGAGATGAAGTTTAAGAGTAGTAATTCCTTCTAAATCGTCACCTGTGATAACCATATCATCAACATACAAAAGGAAAATAACCATACCCTTCTCAATTGATCGAGTAAACATTGATGAGTCATATGCACTTTGATTGAATATGTACTGAAGGATAGCACTGGAAAACTTCTCAAACCAAGCATGCAGTGCTTGTTTAAGTCCATACAAAGCTTTACGAAGCTTACATGCTTGATTTGTAGAATGAGTCATTCCTGGTGGTGGTCTCATATACACTTCTTCTTGAAGTTCTCCATTAAGAAAGGCGTTATTTACATCCATTTGATGAAGATTCCAATTACGAGCAGCGGCAACAACAAGAAGTGTACGTATAGTAGTCATACGAGCAACGGGAGCATATGTTTCTTCATAGTCTATACCATATTCTTGGGTATATCCTTGAGCAACCAAACGAGATTTGTAGTGTTCTATCTTACCTTCTGAGTTTGTTTTGATCTTCTACGCCCATCTACTTCCAATAACAGTTTTCCCTAGTGGTAAATCAACCATATCTTATGTACCAGCGTCCTTGTGTGCTGTTAGTTCTTCTCCCATAGATGTTTACCAGACTAGAATTATAGATGCTTCCCTGTATGATTTCGGTTCATGCATAAATAAGATGGATGATAAAGAACAATGATAATCTTTAAACCTGGCTGGTGGTCGAAGAGTACGTGGAGGTAAAGCATCATTCTCATGTACATGATCCCTTTCTGGAAAACCAATGTCAGGATTTTCCATCGAGTGGTCATGTGGAGTTTTGACACTTTTAAGAGGAGTGACTTCTGTGATGGTGGATGGAATAGTTATAGGCGGAGTGCTAGGTAGAGAAACATCCTCAAAAGGATCTAGATACGTAAATTGTTCTAAAGTAGAAGACTTGCTGCTAGGAATAGACCAAAAGGGTATATTTTCCCAAAACGTAACATGACGAGAAATACGTAATCGACAACTTTATGGATCGTAACAACGATAACATTTTTGTTCAATACCATAACCTAGGAACACACATATAGCATTCTTTTTGCTGAGTTTTTTTTGTTCTCGTTCTGTGAGAAGGAAAAAACATGTTGAACCAAAAACACGAAGATCAGAATAATTTGGTTTCTTATCATAGAGACGTTCATAAGGTGATATTCCTCTTATAACTATAGATGGAATGTGATTTATTATGTAAACTGCAGTAAAAATTGACTCACCCCAAAAATTAGAGGGAACTGATGCTGAAAGAAGTTGGTTTCTAGCTGTCTGTATGATGTGACGATATTTTCTTTCTGCTATACCATTTTGCTCAAGAGTTTTAGTACAAGATAAATGAAGTAGAGTACCTTCTGTTTTAAGAAATTCTTTGAAAGGAGTTGATATGTATTCACCTCCTTGATCAGCACAAAAAGTTTTAATGGATTTTCTAAATTGAGTTTTGACTATTCTAGAGAAATCTGTGTATATTTTCAGGAATTCTGATCTAGAACTGAAAAGATATAGGCATGTAAAACGAGAGAAATCATCAATGAAGATAACATAATATATAGCCACTCCCTTAGAGGAAATGGGAGATTTTCCCCACACATCATAATGAATAAGATCAAAGGGTTCAACTGAATGAGTAATACTATTATTAAAAGGAAGTGCAGGTTGTTTACCCAACTTACATGAAATGCAATAAGGTTCTTTATCAACTTGAGTTTTTCCTAGTAATCCTTTATTGATCATATATGTAAGACGTGAAAAAGAGACATAGCCTAGCTTAGAGTGACAAGATATAAATGGAGACACAGTAGAAGAAAGAGAGTTTGCAGCTACAGCAGTAAGTTCATTCTTTGATTGTTGAGGAACAATTAGAGTTTCAAGGAGATATAATCTACCGACTCTACGGCCTATCCCAACAAGCTTCTCTGTCTTGGGATCCTGTATTACACATCCAAAAGAGAATAAATAAATGTTAAAACCCTGATTGCACAGTTTCCCAATTGATGTAAGATTCATCTTGATCTTTGGAACAAGTAAAACATCAAATATACGTATTTTGTCTGAGACTTTAACCTGACCAATAGGACTAGCAGCTATATCAGATCCATATGCAGTTTGGATTTTGGGTGTAATAATAGGATGCTTGTTTTCAAATACATTAGAATTGAATGTCGTATGATTAGAAGCACCTGAGTCAAGAAACCAACCATTTGAAAGGGTACCTGTGGGAACTGATAAAACAGAAGCTGTTGTAGAGTTATTGGTACCAATTGCAAGGGCTTGTTTGAGCATCTCTTGAATATCAACAAGATTACTTGATGTAGACGCTGATGTTTCATGGCTTCTTTCTAGTGCAGGTGCTGCAAGAATGGATGGTACAGGTGTGTATGCAATGCCATTCAGCCTTCTTCTTTCTCCCATGTTTCTTGAATATGGAGATGTACAGTTTCATATTATATTACCAGGTTCTTTACAATAATTGCATTGAATCTGAGAGTTCGAACTTTGATGGGTTGGATCTTGAAAGGATGATGTTTGTGACAAACTCTCTGTTGATGGTAAAGTGCAGTTCTTGGCCAAGTGACCAGGTTTCTTGCAGTTGTAACACTGAAACTGTGACATGCCACGATAGTTTCTCTGAGAATTGAAAGTATTATTAAAAATTGCATGTGAAGGAACTGCAAACACATCAAGTATCTCAGGCTTGATCCGCTTTCGAGTTTCTTCAGTAATAATCTTAGATAACGTAGCTTCTACAGTAGGGAGAGGTAATCGATGAAGGATTGAAGCTCTTACAGTCTCAAAATCATCTCTTAACGCCATTAGAAGTTGAACCAGTCGTAACTCTTCTATGTATTTCTGTCATAACTCAATATATGTAGTCCAATTTGGTTCCATGAGTGCTAGTTGATTCCATATAATTGACATCTCAGAATGGAAATCTGAGATTGACTGATCCATCTGTTGCTTCATAGATCAAATATCTTGTTCTAGTTTGTAACGCTGAGCAAAATTGAATTGGGTATATCTTCTCGAAAGGAAATCCCATGCTTCTTTGGCAGTTTCAAAACCAGTGAGTTGCATACTTATGGAAGTGATTACTGTATTGCTTATCCATGTCAGTATCTTGTGATTGTTGATCTCCCGGTCTTCAACGCTGTCTTCTTCAGTTTCTTTGTCTTTGTTAGGCTCATCTTGTTTATCTCTAATGACAATACAAGTCGTAATAGCACTAGGCTTTTTGGCTTTGCCATCAATATATTTCCACATAGCTTTTCCTTTGAGAAAACTTCTCATAAGGAAGAACCAATGATTATAGTTTGTTCCATCAAACTTTACGGTAATAGGTTGATAATCTTCACGCGACATATTGAACGATAACAGGGAAGGATTTTGGATACTAGGGTTTGGGTTTTACAATTTAAACACAGAGGAGATAGAGATGGGATGGATGACAGGAAATTGATCTTCTTCTTGTTGTTGTTTGTTGTTGCAGAGGAAGATGGATTGTTAGATCTTGCCATGCTCTGATGCCATGACAGTGATTGTCATGACATGTATATTCTGAATGATAGAATTGTATTCGGCGTAGTATATACAAGAAACAGAGATAAAAGGAGAAACAAGATATACATGAAAAAGGGAACAAAATATACAAAGATATACATGCAAAAGAAGATATTATCCCAAGAGATCAGGACAATATCGTTTAACACTAGGAAGTAGATTCGACCAAATTTTGTATGCGATTTTGCAGCGTAGGAACAGATCTGTTGCAAGACCAATTCTGCATAAAATGCACAAGTGTTGTAGAATATCAATGGTATTTAAATAATGTTGTTCTTAACTCTAGTTAACCACATCCTTTTTGGTCACAAGTGTAAGGTTTTATCTTAAAAGAGATTTACGACTTATTAGTTTCCCTAACAACTCTACTTGTTCCATGTACGCTTATCATACTTCGGTCGTTCCACATCGAATCTATAATTACGATGAGGTTTGTCAAAAATGTCCTGGATCTTAAGTCGGCCAAGATATTTAATATTTACATCAAAACATCATGGTGTTTCTTTTCTTATCATGGTGTTTCTTTTCTTGTCCAAATCTTGAGCGGCGGAGCCCTTCCCACTGCATATACCCTTGCAATTCTAAAAGCAGCATTAACCAAGCATTAATCTCCATTCGATCTGGTAATACAATTGAAGTTTAAGGGGACCATTATGTAGCTTAAAAGAGTTCTAACTTTAAACATAAACAACATCAGCATCAATCCAACAACAATTTTTTAACTTTTTTTTTTTTTTTGATGGATCTAACAACAAAATTTGCTAACCATACTATACGGTTAGCTCAATTCATAGACACGCTGCTTACTTTTTTAGTTTTGTAAATGGTCGCCCATTTAACCAGATGCTTTTAAAGCTTAAGAGATAAATCAAGCTCTAATAATCCCTCATCCGACAGCACTACAGTAGTTGCACTTAAGACCGAGCATCCGCTAACGTCTGATGGCCGGACAGCTGCTAGGTTAGAATCAGATGTATGGTTGTGCGAATGGTTGTGTTTATTATCATTTGCATACAAAAGAGAGGAGCATCGAGAAGCCCATGATGCTAAAGAATAAGGTGCTGGTTTTTGAATCATGGATCGAACTTGAATACCTAACGATGGTTTCTTGATAGAGTCTCCACTACGAGTTTGAAGAGGTGACGACCATGAAGATGACAATGAGCTCTTAGTTGAGGATAAGGATGCTTGGTGGTGCTGTAGGTTGTTGCTGCCGTGACTTGCTTTATAGTAACTATAAGCCGCGATTGCAGCTAGTGTAGCTGCACGTTCTCGTTTATGAGCATTTTGATGTCCTCCTAGTGCTTGTGCACTATGATATTTCCGGTGACAATAGTTACAAGAGAAGTGCATAGTCGTCGTATATCTTTTTGCCTGCTGCTGATGACAAGGGATCTCAGTTTTTTCTCCTCGACTGCCTAAATCTACACTATCGAGGTTGAGTGTACGATGATGAGGAAGAGTTTGATTATGATTATTGTTGAAGTAATCTTTGAGAGACATGGTTTGAGACATTGCTTTTCTCTGGTGATATACTAAGTACTAATAGATCCTACCAATATCACTATTTCATGATCAGTTACCGATCAAAAAAAAAAAAAACTATTTCATGATCAGTTTAATTGAATATGTTAGGGTTTATATAGAATGAGCTAGGAGAACTAAATGTAAATTCGCTAGGTATGATCAACATTTAATGGCCATTGATTTAATTAACAATAAATTTAGTATCGTACGTACTAGCTGTAAGAATTAAAATCCTTTATAACCTAATTTATCTGGATATATTTACAACCCATATATGTACATATATATTGATGATGACGATTTTAGTATATGTCATTTTTAGTTGCAATACTTTCTTCCAATTCCAAATTACCGTTTGTTGCCATTACTTCTTACGGATGTGAATGACAAAAAGCAAAAGTTTGCAGCGATTGTAAGTTAGAAATTTGTAAGCGTTGCGTGTAAAGTATTTCACATTGGATTAGAAAAAAAATATCTACTCCCTCGGTCCAAGTTATATAGGCAGAGAAGCAAACTCTCTTAGATTAAGAAAACATACTTCTTTGTTTTTATGAAAACTAGAAATATTAGATTGATTTTAGTGTAATACTATTATATCATAAATAGGGCTTATTTGGAAAAATCTTCTAAAAACTTGAACAATGTCTACATAGATGGACAACCAAAAACTAGCTCTCCACGAGGAGATTTTATTAATAAAAAGGCAAAGAAAACAGTAAGAGGGGGCTAGGCCAAACCTCTGGAGAAGGAGAGAAAGAGAAAAAGAACAAAAGATAACATGTTATAATTTATTTCAAACGATAAGAAGACAGGATCTTTCTGTCACTACCCAAAGCAGCTCGGATAAAATATGGTGGCTCATTCCACCATTGAGACCCTGTAGTAGCTCCGCGTATAGCCAACAAATCAACCATTGTGTTACCTTCTCTATAAATATAAGAATATCTGAATTCTATCGATGATAAAAATCTCAAACAATTTTCCCAATGAATGGCAAACCTCCGCGGAACCAGAGAAGGATCTGATAACGCCTTAATAACGTGTATCGAGTCACATTCAAACCAAATACGAGTCATCCCTCTCGTCCGTGCAATTCTAAAAGCGAATATAGCACCCCAAAACTCAGCAGACACTGAGTTATCTACGCCAATTGACTGTGTCAAACATCCAACAACCAAGCTGTTGTGATTAAGAAATACGACTCCACATCCCGATGGTCCAGGGTTGTCTAAAGAACATCCATCTGCATTAATCCTAATCCAGCCATATAACGGAGGATGTCAATTTACCTCTATCATCTTAAAAAACCTTAAGATACAGAGATCTGTCATAGAATTATACATATGTCCCTTTTATGGGGGCAAAATATCGCACAGAGCTAATCCACAGCCTCGCCCCAACTAAGACAGCCACTAGCACAAAGAAGAAATAAACTAGGCAAAGAATAAATACGCGATAACAAGGAAGAAGCACGAAGAGGAGCCACGCGATAAATACAAGGCGACAGTTACCAAGATGAGCACGAAGAAGCAACACGAGAGACAACACCATCTCCCCAAAGCCTGGCGAATAAGACAAACTGAAATAGGATTAGCTAACAGAGATCTTGCATGTGATCTTCAGTTGTCTTCTACTGATGTATTTACATATATAAGGATTCAAATGACAAAGAGAGACGCAGGTTGTGATAGAATTCAGTCAAGTAAGAGAACTAAGAAACACTCATAGAGAAAAGAGAGAAACCATTAAAGTTCACTCCAAGCTTTATTTCTTCCATTGTTGTATATCAAATACCCTTGTAATTGTTGTAAGAGCATCATATATTCAATACAAAGTGTCTGAGAAAGATCATACTAGTGTCAAAGTGGTGTATATTCTCATTAATGTTTAAGTTGATTCTAATGACTTAGGCTTTGTGTTATTATCATCTCATTGGGTGTAGTTATGGGATTTTCCGCAACTACATTTTGGCGCTAGAAACAGGGAGGATTTATCCTCACCTGCTAGTATTCAGCTAGAAATCATCATCTATCTAAGTTCATTTTTCATTCATATTACCACCATCTTTCTGTCCATCATAAGAATTCGTTTGATATTTGAAGTCATCATTGCTTCAAAGATCTACACCACCCATTCTACCATAAAGATCTGATAGACATTGCACAAAAGATCCCATACCCTACACTTTACACGAAGAAATATTTCTCAAAAGTCTCCCCATTCCCAAAACCCCGAAAAAACTCTCCTTGCTGACGATCTCAGCCAGATCTCTCAAATGAATAGTGGAAAGTAGAAACCTGATGGAAACGCATGGAAAGAAGAGCTAACATAGAAATAAGTGAAGAAATGACAAGGAAATCACCTATCAGGAAAAATATGCAGTGGGTCTGAAAAAGTGATAAGAGAGAATGTGGGCAAGCTCGAACCCCAAACAAACAAGAAGAAGCTAGCATCACCGTGCGAGAACATGAAAGAAAACTCGCGCAGTGGAAAGAAAGAGAAAAAGCACTAATCGCGGAGCGGGTGAACCTTGCAGTCAAGTATGGGCGATAATGGATACAAAACCACAACCTGAAAAGTAAAGTGCGAGAATATGAACTGGAGATAGAATATGGGGAAAGCTATAAAAGATATCGCATAGAAAAGGAAATTGCTGAAAGGGAACAAAGAACAACGTGACTAAATGTTTCCCTTTTCAGATAATTTCAAGCTACATAAAACAAATCACTAAATCGATAAGAACACAAATAAACATATCAAAAACGAAAAATCAGTCAAATGAAAGATTTTGTTCTTCTCACCATTGGGAAACCTTAAATTGCTTCAGATAATCCTTCTTTGTGTGTTCAAATCAAAGAATACAAACCCAATTAAAATCAACAATCAATAAAGAGGATCTCCAAAATTAAAACAGAAAATAAACACTTTGAGTCTAGCATCAAAATCAAACATATATATATATATATAGATTCGGGTTTTAGAAAGCTAACCAAAATCAAAACGAAATGAGATACATGAAGATTGCAAGATCCGCGGATGCAATACCTGTTCACCCATAGTTGAGTATTCTTCATCACCACTGTTTGTACCCAAAATTACTTTTGGGCACGAAACACGATGAATGGATGGTTTGGTGTGTATTTTGGGTTAGGAGTCGAATTGAAGAACAAATAAAGAGACAAAGGTTTAACGTGGTTCGGCATGGTTTTCCTACATCTACGGACGAATCCCCTTGGGGGTGATATTTTATTGATATGTGGAATTACAGTGTATCTTTTATCTCCTCTTCGCTTTTTTCTACTGATTTCTGCTCTCCCCAATTTATACAGTTCAATATCTAAATATAAACATAAATTACATTAACTTCTCATTCATGCCTCCATCATCAATTCTGTATGAAACAGCTGGAGTTAATTCTGCATGTATGAAACTGCTGCAATTAGTACTGCATGGCAGAAACTGCTGCATTTAGTACTGCATGGCTGAAACTGCTGCAATTAGCACTGCATGGCTGAAACTGCTGTAATTCAATTTACATGAAACTGCACATTTATGTTTCCATGATAAATTCTGCATAAATGATGGTGGCGATATTGATGGACATTTGTCGGGGACAATGACCGCATGGGTAAGGACTAGCTTGATGGTTGAGCCAGCATAATGGTCGGGCGCAGTGTGATGGAGGGCCGGGCAAAGATGGTTGGAGACTGGTTGGCAGTGTGGAAGAGTTTTCGGCTGAGAATTAGTTAGCGGCATTGCTGGCTACAAGACTGAAAATTGGCTAGGGGTGCGACTGACTTCGATAGTTGACCGACGGTTGACTTTGACTATTGACCTTGACCGGACGTTCACTTTGATAGTTGACCGACTTTGACCATTGACCGGTCTGTGCAGACTGGTGGGCTGCCTTGGTTGACTGGTTAGCGGGCTTGGATGAGGACCAAAAGATGATTCAAGTATCAATTTGGCCCGTTAAGTGGTAGTTTTACTTATGGTACTAACAACCACCAAGATCGAAACCAACTTCTTCTTGTTCTTCGCCCCCTATTAGTAAAACATCCGGCTGATCTGAAAATGAAAAATCATTGGAAAATTACTTACAAATGAAACCCTATAAGAAATCAAAGTATATGAAAAACTCTTGCAAAATCATTAAAACCCTGGATCTAAAAAGAATCGGTTCTTGTCAAGGTAAGAAACACCTTTGATCACCAATAAAAACCCGCAAACACCAAAACCCCTAAATATCATCGACGAAAAGAAAGGCTAGGGTTGTTTTATTTTACAGAGATTATGCTTTCTGCTATAATTGTGAGAGTCGAACAAAAAATTAAGGTTAAAGTGCATCACCTTTAGTAAATTCATTAGAGAGATGAAGATGCAGAGAAGAGAATTAGAGTGTTTTTTCTGTCAGAAAGAAACTGCAGAGCAGAAGAAAGCAGCGGAAGAGAGAGAGGACAAAACGAAAAAGTGAGATGTTTCTCTCTCCCTGCTTTAGTGGAGATCGTGGGATTTTTCTGTAGGACCACAAAAACTATACTATTTAAATGTTGTTGTATAAGTCAACCAAAATCTTAATCAACGACGTCTTGACTTTAGTCAACGATGCATTTTACGTATTGTTTCAGTTTTTTGCATCCCGACATTTGTTTTGTGTCGTTTCATTATGTCTCAGATGGCCTCTGTTCCACTAGTTTGAATCAACACCTTGGTCTTGATATTTTGTTTCAATTTTTTTATATTATGTTGGTTAATACCACTAACTCAATCTCTCTAGAATTTCTTAATCTCAATTCTTTTCATCACTCTTCCAGTTCCTTAGAGAGCATGGTGATAATATGAATCCGGTGAGTGCATGGCAAACCAACTTGTATTATCCAAAATCGAAGAGCCGCTTGTCGTGCAATTGTAGAGCAGTGAAACTAGGAGAAGTCAAATTAGGAGATGCCAAGTGAGGAGAAACCTAAAATTCAAAACTGAGAAGATGAATGTATTTGCAGGAATTATATTGATTTGACAATGGAGCCGGTATTTGATCACCAACTATTGTGGAAAGGATTTTTTTAAATTTCAAGAACAAACAATGAACCTACGCGGTCGTAGTGTTTTGATTTGGTTCGGCGCTTCGTATAATTAAGCGGGAAGTTACTAGGTATGTTGCTTTACTTGGCGAAAGGTCCAACCTTGAGAAGTGGTGAAACCACGGTGGAATTTCGAGAAAGGTGTCGTGTGGAATATCGCACGCATCTACGGGCAAAAATTCCACATGGATAATACCGTTACGATTATTTTGGCGCATATCAATACCGCAACGATTAATTATTGTCGCTCACTGACATCAGATAGGTCCCTCCCGGGCCCCGGCCATGAATATCAAAGTGTCCTTTGGCATCCAAAGAGGTTTGTCCCCACATCCCATTTTCTCTTGGAATAAAATGTCAAAGCCCCGAATAGATTCTCCAAATCCCACTGTATGTACTTACCATTAAATAGTGGTTACACCCTGTGCAGTGTCATCGAAGTTCGGGTTGTAACTGAAAAATAGGAAAATGCTAGAAATCCCCCACTTTTATACCCCAAAAATTTTACACCCCTATGGATTTTCATGTCAGGGTAGGGTGAGAATGAATAAGTCAGGTGTAAAATGGTGGTGTAGAAAAGTGGGGGATGGGAAGCAACTTCCAAGAAATATTGGATTTTCATGTCAGGGCAATGAAGTCAGGTTACGGACCTTAGGGTTGTAGTTTGGCAGGTCTACCACATGTAGTGTATTTAGCACACAGATTTTCTTACCTTTTTACACCGTTGATAAAGTAAATACTGACCTGGAGGTCAGGTAATAAACACCAATTAAAAATGGCGTACACCTTCAATCTGATGAATTGCTATTATATATAGTTTGGTTGCACAATCAATTAGTCTACCGGTATTATCAGGAAAAAGTAATAACGAACCCATCTGATCATCTAATTTTCTTGAACAATAACAATAAACAAACTCATTTTAGGGGTGAAATATCGCACACGTAGTTATTTTGCGAAGCGGTGGTATTACAAAGGGGTGAACTCATTCGCATATAGCATACCTCGATGAATTAAACTATTTGGTTTTTAAAGTCACGAGTAAAGTGTTGAATTGATTATTTTTTCTATAAGAAATATGTATAATTAAATAGTATATTCGTGCGAGAAGAATGCTTTTCATAAAGTTTATAAAAAACCGTGGTATAGTTTAAGAGAAAATCATTTCGCACGTACGATCCGAAAATAAGGGCTTTATTAGTTTCCTCCTCCACTATGTAAACACATAGTATATAAATAAATAAAAACGGGGAGAGAGAAAGGGGGTTCAACCTTATCTTTTGTATTCATCTTCTTCCTTCATGACCAAAAAAACTAGATCTAGAGCTCTACCCAAGAACCCATTAATGGAGATTCTAAATGTAATATCATGTAATTACAACACTCATAGTGAAGAACCATGGATGTTGTATCACATTGATCGAACCATGTAAAAAATACTTGTGTCCATTTTACATTCTTAGCACTTTAATCTTCATTTTCATGTCCAATATGTTTAGATCTCTACAAATTTTTAAGGGGTGTTAGTTGTGGGATTTCCTGCAACTACATTTTGGCGCTAAAAACACTACCTGTTGCTTGTTGGTTTGAAGGAGATTCAACAGTTGTAGCAACGTTTTCAAAGGGACATATCAACACAATCATGAGAACAAACCGCTCTATATGTATTAGACGAAGGAAAGGACTTACTCCATCCAAAAATTATAAGATAATACATTTTTGATTACCTATGTAGACTCTATATGAAATTTCAATTGCATATATATATTCAATACATTAGTGATTTACGAAGACTTTTTGAAAAATGATTTAATTGTCTTCTGTTTTTTGCTGAAATCAATATCGCATTGAATTTCATCTCTAATTTTTCTTACACAAAATTGGTTAAAAAGACAAAAATCAATAATTCCTGGGTGAAAAAGACATTTAGATTTTGATACTGTTTAAATTGACAAAAATATAAAAATAGCCAGGATGTAACTATTCATCATACCCATTTTCAAATTCTTTTTCTTATTTTTAATTTACATTAGGATTCATCCAGTTTCATCCTCGCTATTTTTTAAATTTAAGCCAGGATGAATCCAGTTTCATCCTTGCTATTTTGTTTGTGTCCATTTCACCCATAATAATTTTTACTCGTCCATTTGAACCATGTTTTAAATTTTTTTGGACAAATGACCCATTTTCCGATTTTCTTATCATTGTAAGAATTTTTGGTGTTGTTTTCTCATAGCTCATCGAGAAATTATCCAATGTGATTTCCGCTTTAATAGCCTCGTTTCGTGAAGGGGGCTCTATTGTAGAACTTTCATCATCTTCTTCCACATCTTTAACAGTTCCCATAACGCTCTCGATTAGTTCTTCATCAATCAACAACTGTGTAACTTCATTTTCTTTAGGATAATTTAAGACATCTTCGACATTCATTGAATTGTGATAGCCCAATTTTTCGATCAAATTTTGCAAGTCTTGAGTGATTTCACTGTCTGTATGTTCATCCAAATTGTCTAAACTTGTGTTATCTGTTGATCGAAATTTACAATGACGGAAGCATCAATTTTGTCTAAACTTGTGATAAGAAATTTATCTATAAGTTATAAATTAATAATTATTAATTTATAGGTTAATTAATATCTCGTTTAATTAATATATTTTGATGGTCCCGAGAGCATTAATTTATAGAGTTTCTATTGTACGTGGATACTCTCGGAGATTTTAATGGAACTGGATTATGATGAGATTAAACAAGGAAGGTGTTTGTTATATATGGCAGTTGCGTTACGTGGAGTTTGGGAGAAGATCTTCTTAGGTAGTTCGGAGAGTTTGGATTGGACAGAGAGACGCGTGAGAGAATTCAGGGAGAAGAAAAATGCCATAACTTCCGGTGAAGGCAAAGAGAGATTTGGAAGATACTCTAGAGATATTTCAGGTCTGTGATGCTATATATATGTGGTTCGAGTCACATAAATCGGATATCGAGTAGTTGGGGGGGTCGTTCGAGACTTTAGGGGACCGGCAGAGAAGAACAGAGAGTTGCAGAGCTCGATTCAACATCAGCAGAGAGGAGGAAGATTATCAAGAACATAATACTACAACGAACAGTCGCGGATATTGACGCAGCAGAGGACTGTCGTGTCAGCAGTCTTATATTTTCCAACAATAAAGTCTCAGTTCTGTAACAGTGCAACAGATTTCAACACTCTCTGTAACAGTAAGTTTGTGACGCCTATACAGTGTTGTAAACTTCCTGCTTTATTAGTTTCCTCTTGTTTTTCACCCTTTTGAGCTATGAACACCTATTTTGAGCACGTGAATAATATGAGGAGCTAAACCCCAACACTGGGATGACAGAGGAAGTCATATTTCATGCGTGTGGTAATTATATTTAATTCTTTCATGACTTTTTGCATTGATTGATAATTGTTTCATGGTTTTTATCGAATGGTTGTGATTTCAATTGATGGGTTATGCTTAGGTTAAGTCTTTTGATATCCCATGCTTTCGGTTTACAGTCATTGCTTTTCAAAAATCTACCTTGGCAAAACATAGAGTCAATATTTTATTATTATTTGAGTTATAATTGTCTATAATAAATATATGAATCACATGAATGAATTTAATGGTGGAATCCTGAGTCCCAGTTCTCTCAATATTGTGACAATCTTTTGTATATATTTTCTATTAAATTCTGAAACCAAATCTTTACAAGTCTTTGAACGAACTTTTACTACCACTTTCTACAACAAATTAAAATCACATCAATTTTTGGTGCCGCCAACGCGGACTTGTATTTAGATTTGTTTTAGGTTTATTTTTATTATTTTTTGTTCTCTTTTACGCCTTTGGTATTTTTTTTGATTCTTTTCAGAATTGGAGCGAAGCTACAAGGAAAGAAAAAGTGTTATAAAAAGGAAAGCATCGCCAAAGAAGGAAAGAAAAGAGGAGTCCAAGGAGTGAAGAAGATTTTGTACATATTTATTTTATTTAGACTTTATTTCTTTTTATGTTTAGAAACTGTAAATAGGGTTTCATTGTTGTAATTTTTCTTTTTATTTTTGGACACTTTTTGGACTTTATTTTTGGACTTGGACATTATTTTTAAAACCCTAAGGAAGGGTTAAAAAATTAAATAAAACTGTTTGCAGGGAAGGAAGACAGTTACGATCTTGTCTCGGCCCCTCGGGTTCGTACACTGACATAGGAGTCGGTGGCCTGAGTCAACTTCAACGGTTCATCGCCCGTCTGGTACGGGAGGTAAGACTCTATCCACCCACGAATCCCCTGTCAGTGGGTTTATTTTGTGTGACAACTCACACCCCTGCAATAGAATGTCGAACTGGTATTACAATAGCCAATACAACGAATATCCGACTGAGTTTCAAAATGGACGTTACTACTTTGACCATAATGTGAATAGTGGTTGGGAACATCAGCCTTTTGAAGGTTATGGTCCATACCATGGTGAGCCCAATTACTATCCATAAGCCCACCGGTCATACGAGCAAAATTCCTCTCTACTAGAGTCCGCACGTAAGCTAAAATTATTTGAGTATGGTATATTTTTGTTGAAGATTCCCCGTTAAAGGGGAGGAGTAAAAAAATTATCATTCCCCCTAACAAAATACCGAGTTTTCAGGTATGTCCTCAATTTAATCTTATCCTATAATTGAGATACTTTATAACTATGATTAACCCTAAATCATTTTCAAGATTAAGCCCTATCGTTCTTTCATGGGTATCTATTTCAGTTCTTTCGGGAGTTTGCACTTGGTGTTTTTTAGCGGTGTAGGTGCCGCTTCAATAACATCTGTGTGCAAAGAAAATCATGAGTGGATTAAGGTAATTGACCACTCATTGCAATAAGTACGAAGTGATTACAGTAGAAAAGTTAGGCTCAATCGTTTTTAGGAATTTGCTTTCGCCTTATTTGGTCTGTAGCTTTCGTGTCTCCAAGATATGCAACAGTCTATGGTGATAATGATATTGGTAAAACCGTGGCTTAATAACTTTACCTTAAGCTGTAAAACCTAATTTTGTGGTTGATGTTGATAATTTGACGTTTAGTGCAAATATTCACCCATAGCATTCTCTGAAGCATTTTATCAAAAACGCTTATTGTGCATACCTACGAAAGTTCAGATGCATATAATAAAATTCCAAAAACTAAACTTTTCTTCAAACCCAAACCTGAAAATACGTTCATCGTTGGATTGAATTATAGTAAAATCCAAAAAAGCTCTTTTAGTTTAAGAAGATGATCTATAGATCAAAAGTGTTTTCTTTGGGTGAAATGAATTTTTGGACCGCTGTTACAGTCAGTTGGATGTGGGTTTGGTCAGAGGTTAATCTGGTAATACAAAATAATTTTTAAAAGTCAATTTTAGAAAATATTTCCCCCTACACACATCTCAATAACCCATAGGTTTCCCCTTAAAATGCTTTTCCCCTACACAAATGAGATTTTCCTATAACAAAAATTATGGACAAAGGTATGTAGTATATACATAAGAAGTTTGGAGTATACATTTAGGCTTCTCTTAAATATAGCCCACACATTTATTAATCATAACCCGAAAAGTTTAAATAAAAATGAAAAGCCAAAAGTTAAAATGAAAAACCAAACAAGTTTTATTTTTTCATTAACAGTTAAACATAAATCTCCCTCTTACTCAAAATCAAAATAAACCCTAACTTTTATTCTTAAACATATTTAAAATTGATTTCATTGTTCTTTTAGTATTCTCACAAATTGAATAATTGTATATAAACCCTAATTCTTATTTTCCCCCAAAACAAAATAAATCATAATTCTAATTTTCTCTAAAATATTTTCTTAATCATTATTACATTAAAATGGATCGAGTATATATTCTAATTGTTCTCTTCAAAAAATTCCACAATAACATCAATACTAAGGTTTTGTTCTGTTCCTATGACCATTCTCCAAGAACTCCATAAACATTATCTATAAAACAAAATTTCTAAGATGATATATTTTTCTTCTCAATCATGATTACACTAAAATTGATTGAGGGTATTGATTCTTCTTCAAAAACATTAACTATGTCAAATATCTTACATAAATTTAATTAGATAATTAGCTTCTTTTTGTTTTTGTTGTTGTTGTTGATGCTGATTTAGGGATATAATGATTATTTTATTATTTTGGGCTATATATAATAATTATGGAGTATAATTACGTGGGCTATGTAGAATGATTATAAAGGTCTGTTTAGTTAGCTTAAGCACTTATTTTGAATGGGTTATGGTTAATAAATGTGTGGGCTATATTTAAGAGAATCCTACATTTATGTGACCAAAAATGTCAACCAGATGTACATATGTTACAATAACTTCTTCTTTTTAATTGCAACGAAACCAACTATAGCTGATGTCTAGTGATCTGAGTTCGAAACTTGTTAACATCAAATCTATTACCAATCAAAAATGGAAGAAAAAAAAGTCATATGTACGTAACAACATCTTCTACTTTTTTGCATACAACAAGCACGTTTGACATGAGCTCATAAAAATGATGATGATTAAGCAATTAAATACCTAATCATCAGTTATGGGGAAATTATATTACTACTGGCAATTGATATGTACAATTATTGAAAATAATGATAATTCCGATTTCTAGTAGAAATAAGAAATAGAAGCAAAATTGTGATTATCAGAGGTCACTAATTTCAGTTCAGTATTTTTAGAGAGTTAGTCAAACCAAAGTAGGGGTGTAAATTCAGAATTAGTCAAAGTGGGGGTGTAAATTCGGCCGAACCAGACTGCTTGGACCATTAAATGGGACAACATATGACGAGCTGGTACATCTTTTACCAAATTAAAAGGGCCGGACAGGAAGGACTATTTATCCACATGTGGAAACTACAGGGAGACCCATTCTTACACACTTTCCTACTGTGAAACCCACCGACAAAAAAGTTCAGGCGCGCACCCAGAAAATTTATTCCCAAACCCATAATTCATGAAATTGTGTTTTGCTCTTTTCCAAACAAAAACTACTTCTCCAATTCGTTTTCTTCTTCCTCCCAACTCAAGCACTCAAGCCCCGCTCCAATCAGTGATGGTATGTTTACCTATCTCCATTTATAGATCTCGTTTTAATCACTCAAGTTGGTTCTGATTTTGTGATGAATTGATGGAAGAATCGAAGAAGAAATTATAAATCGGATCTGTTGAATTGAAGACCTAATGATGCTGTTGAATCGAATTTGAGTTTTCATCGAAGTTATGGTGCTGATTTTCGTGGGTTGATCGGAAATTTCGATTAGGCTTTAGATCCCAATTTACGATTGGAGTGTAATTTCATTGTAAATGATTTCTAAAAGACGGTTCTGGTGGATAAATCAAACGATTTTAGAATGGGTTTGTAGTGGTGACTGATTGGAAACGGATGAAGAAGAAATTGGGTTTTCTTCCATAAAGAATCAGGGAAGATTAGGGTTTTTACTGATGTTCATGGGAATGTTGAGGGTTAGATTAAGAAGCAGATGAAGAACTGAAGTTGAGGCTTTGTTGCGTTCAAGTTGTCTTTGGTAATTTGATTCAATTAGTGATATGAAGATTGATTACGTGTGTTACCGAGAGTCCGGTGGAGGTTGAAATGGTGACAGTGAAGGAATGGGTTTGTTCTTGAACTAAAATTGCAGTTGTGATGAATGTTAGCTTGTGTTGGTGCTGTGTAAAGAGGGAAGATGTTTGAATTAGTGGTAGCAGGAGCTAAAGGAGGTACTGGTGATTGTCTCGCACCGCAGAAAATGGCTTGAGCTAAAACTGGTGATCTTTGTTGGGTTGATGGATGAATTCCTGTTGAGCTGAGAAAGAAGTAGTAATTAGTGTTGGTGGTATTTGCAGTTTAGGTAGAGTTGAATCTACAGTGGGGTTGCAGAGTTATAACTGAAGTTGCAAGATCTGAATCATTGAGATAATGGTGCAATAATGGTTGAGAAGAACATACAGGTCAGTGGATGCTGTGATGGTTATGACCTGTGTTATTTATGAAGTTCGTACTGGAACTTATCGTCAAATTTTCCATCCTGAACAACTCATTAATGGGAAGGAAGATGATGCAAACAACTTCGTTATAGGTCACTACACAATTGGCAAAGAGATTGTAGATCTGTGTTTTGACAAAATGTCTGCGTAACATGTTATGAGTTGTGAAAATGGATGCATAACCTATTATGCATCTATAAAATTTGTTGCATAACTTGTTATGCAGTCCAGAAAACGGTTGCATAACACGTTATGCAACAACGTTTTTTGTCACTATTGAAACCAAAAAAAACAAAGACTGCATAACTTGTAATGCACCTACAATAATATATGCATAACATATTATGTAGTCGAAAGAATGGATGCATAACCTGTTATGCATCCGAAAATATGGCTTCATAATGCATTATGCATCGAGAAAATTGTTGCACAATCTTTTATGCATCGAAAAAATAGATTATGCATCAATTTTTTATGTACGCACTAATACAATGGTTACATAACTTGTTATAGATGCATAACTTTGTTATCAAAATGCATAATTTGTTATGCAGTGGAGAAAATGGTTGCATAATTCGTTATGCGTCTGCAGAATGTGTTATGCATCGTTTTTGGTGGCTGCATAATGGTTATGTATCAAGTTTTCGAAAATTTTGCCTAAAATGATGATCACATCCGATTTTTTCTTGAAAAACAAAAATTTGATATTCTTGTTTGTACTCTTTGCGTAGCTCTCTTAAAAAGATTTCCAACGATATAAAATTTGTAAAATTCCAAGGCGCGGATTTTTAGATATGTTATGTCCAAGTTGTATTTCCAATTATACCCCTGATGCATAACCCGTCATGCAGATACATAATCCGTCATACCGACATTTTTGATAATTTCATATAATTATGGGTGTCACAAAAATAATTATGGGTGTCACGGTACCTAAAATTAATTGTGGGCTTGACAATGATAATATTATTTTTTTTGGGTCTCCCCTAATTTTCCCTATCTACATAAAGTTCCCATGACCTACCAAAACCTATTATGTGATTTGGGCTCGGGCTGGTAGTGACGTGCAGGCCTTCAATATTATAAGGAGATATTAGGCTAAGGTCAAAAAAGATAAATCGAGTGCTCTTTGATCTCGAAAATTAATTTCTGAAGGTGTTCTTTCATTATTATGTTATATATATATATAATGGTGTTCTTTTGTGTGGGCCATGAATAAGATTACTAAAACTCAACTATTTTGTGATTACCATACATACGAAGGGCAGTACACGTGCTTCAAAAAACAAAGAAAGAAGGGCAGTACAGGAACTAACAAAAAGAAAAACATTACTAGAAAGACGGAAATGCTATTCCGCGAGTGCGAATTCGTGCACACTCTTTAACGAGTGTATATTTCACAATTTAATCTCTATCCTTGATTTAAATTAGGAAGTTATGTAACGAGGGTCGTGATTCTAAACATGGAGGGTAATAGAGTCATCCGTTAAATAATCAATCAATCAGAAAAATATGTGAAATATACACTCGTTAGAGGAGTGTGAACGGATTCGGACTCCTATTCCGCTCTCTAAACAGGGCTCTACTCTACGCACGGACCGACGTGGCTAGAAAACGTGGAAGCCACGTGATTTCTGTATACTTTCTCGCTCTTCATTCTACATGATAATTCAAGTGTCCCCAACAACAAAAATAGGGGCGGCATGGTTTATTAGAGGGGCGATATTGTAATAGGACAAAAAGGGTCATTACATGATAATTCAAGTGTCCCTTATCCAAAAAAAAACTGGAAATGACAAATTAACCCTTATAATTGATAACCTAGTTTAGTGATGATAATCAACCTGGCGAGATTGGGGTATACCCAATTTTAAGTGGACTCTTTTTTAAGGGCAACGGGGGAGGCCTATGTGTAAAGTTACAAAACTACCCTTTCCCATTATAACTCTAATTACTACCCTGAATCAGTTTTCATTCTCTTCATTTCATCTTCTTCTCTTCTTCTTCACCTCCTCAAACACATTACCGGCTCCTCCATCCCCCACCACCGAAACTCGTCGTAATCGTCGATTCAAAAGTTCCGATTAATCTTCAACAATGGATTTGCCACGACCTAGAGCAAGTCGTATGAAAGACGCTAATCGAAAACCCAATGAGTATAACCCTGGAATTGCAAGTTTGGTTCAAAAGAAAGTGAAGAAAAAACGGTTGAAGAAGAAGAATTTGCGATCGTTGAAACACGAGAAATGGTGCGATTAAGAAAGTAAGGGCCTACTTAAACTCACTCCAAAGATTTCATTTCATGTTTGCATGTCAAATTAGGTTAGAAAAATCGAATGTTTGAATTTGCAGTTATTTGGCCGGCATGGTATAATGCTATCGATCCTGTCGACATTTCATATTTAAGGTTGGCCGGCAAGCTATTAGGTTGAAGAAATTGACGGCTACTTAGTATCTGTAACTGCTACTTGCAGGGCTGGCAAGGTATTAGGTTGAAGCACTTGCCGGCGTCTGTTTTTTTTTTTTGTTAGCCGGGTCGGTTGTGAATTTTAACCTTGGCGGCTGTGTTCAATTTTTTTGTTGCGTGTCTCCTGATGCCTTTAAGTATGAAAGTCCGAATGGTATTTTGTCAACACCATTCCGGCTGTATGTTAGCCGGCAATGTATGGGTAATAGACCTTGCCGACCTGTAATGTGGAAAATCCTTGTGTCATATTTGTTATAAGCCAGCAGGTTATTTGAATGATACCCCACCGGCTATTGTTTAGCCGGCATACATATTTTAGTCGAACCTTCCGGTCGTTGTTCCGCCGGATTGGTTGTATTTGACGACCCTGCCGACTTATCTTTTTTTTTCTTATTCGTTCTTGTTCAGGTTGCAAAAGGCAAAAAAGAAAGCAACTCTGAAAGCTCTTAGTCCTCCTTCAAGACCTCCTCGTGTTGGTGAAAAACTCTTTACTTCAACACATCGAGGGGCATACGTTGTGCCGAGAACGTTCAAGATACGTGTACCGAATGATTCTGAACCACCATCGGAACCCAGTGATTCATAAGACACTCCAGATGAAGACCAATCAATTCCATCTGGTAAAAGAGGTGATGATGATGACGTTGATGAAAGAACTCCGGCTACTGGAGGAGGTAACAATGATGATGATGGTGGTGATCAGGACATCCCTAATGTTGGAGGAGGTAATGATGATGATGATGATGATAGTAATGGAGATAAAGATAAGAATATCGAAGATGAAATTGTTGAAGAGGCAGTGGAACAAGAAGAAGAAGAAGGTGGAGATGGAGATGGAGAACAAACTCTAGCTATTGTTCAACAAACCGAAGCTTCAACTTCAACTGAAACCGGAAAGAAGAAGAGGGTGATCACTAAACCATCTAATTCCCACATGCCTGCCCTCACTTGATGGTTACACTGAAAAATAATGAGTCTCCAATGGGGACCCCAAGAGATGGTGGAAATTTTATTTTTGGATACAAAGACTCATAGGAATGTACGATCCATAATGCTATTGTAAGTAATCTCAATCCGTCTTTGTTTTTTATTCAAGTGTGTATCTATCTTAAATTTGCGTCAAGTGTTTGCATTTCTTTTCATTTTGTTTTTTTGGTATTTAGGATCACAAGCATACCGTCCGTCTCATGAGGCGCCAAGCTTCATGTTCAGTGACTACGACTTGGGATCTTCAGGATGAATGTGAGGAGGTGCAAGTGATTGTCAAGAACTCCGGTTGTGGCCTGCGGTGGAGAGTTCGAATATTGAGCATGATAGAGTTACCGTAGATGCATTTTGTGAGAGGTTTTACGGAGAGACTGATACAATGTTATTCCCATTCGGTGAGATGGCGATAACTCCCGATGATGCTCATCAAATTCTAGGCCTCGAGGTTGAGGGAACAGCAGTCAGTGAGGGCTTCGATGATAATTTTGATTTCAAGGATATTTACAAATTGATCCAGAAATTGTTCGGTTGGAATAAGATTGAGATGGAGGTTATACTTGAGAAGAAGGATGGTCGTCTAAGTAAGAAGTTTAATCTGAAGAAGTTTAGGGACAAATTATGTGAGACCAAGAAAATCTTTGATAAGGAAGGAAGGGTGAACCCGGTGCGAATCAATGCTACCGCGTCAGCTTATTTGCTATACGTCCTGGGCAAATGTATCTTCCCCGACAGTTCCGGAAGCTTGGTCGACGCCAGTTATATGCAACTATTGGATCCCTTAGATAAGATGCATGAGTATTCTTGGGTACCGCGGTGGTCGCCTTCTTGAACAATGAGTTGACAAGAGGTTCTAGGGGACTCACTGCGCAAGTTAACGGAAACATATGTCTCTTCCAGGTAATTTTATTGTCTAAATCATTTATATTTGCAAAATTCTCGTAAAATAAGATTCTTACTAAACTTTTTTTTTTTTTTTTTGCATAGGTTTGGATATATTTGCACTTCCCTTATTTGGTGAAAGCCAACTTCTATATCAAAGTGGATGCGAATGTTGCGGTTAATAAGCCAAGAGCCCAAAGGTACAGTTTTAAGGGTACTCAGGATAAGGATATGCCACAAAATATTATCAAACTCTGAATCGCCATCGACAAATTGACTGCGGAGGAGGTGATATTTGATCCGTATCAAGATGCTAGAACTCAAGGTTTAATCCAAAGGAGAGATGAAGTTGCATTATACTATGGACCCTTGTTGTTGTGCTCCGGTGGATATTCAATGTACGATCCACATCGGGTAATGCGATAATTGGGTTACGTCCAAGAAGAACCTAATTTAGATGAAGAAAAGTCGTTTTTTACTGTGAACAGGGCTGAATGCACCACGTCCCAAAAAACTATTAACGTCTCTTACACTCCAGCACCAGTTAAAGAACATTGGAACGATAGACGTGGTCGTAAAATCGATGTGAGTCTTTTGGACAAGGTGACCACCGGTCATGAAGCTAGTGAGAAATACATGACGTGGTACTTGGGTTGGGCTCGTCCTACTGTGATTAGAGAACCGACTGCTGAAGAATTGGCTCGTAAGAAGAAGATGTCATCGAAAGACCCAGCAACAAGTCCTAAGAGCATTGTAAGTATTTTTGACTTGCTCACTCTTATTGTTTTAAGATTACATTATTGAATCATTCTATTAATTGTTTGTTGTTATTGAAAATAGAAGGATCATTTGAAGACCCTTGTGAAGGTGATGTGTTGCGCGAGAGAAATAGGAGAGCCTTTGTCAATTGAAGAGCAAAGTAAGCAAATTGACTTTGCTAGCAATGTTGACAATGAGGATGCCACTGAATTTTTCAGGCAAGCTGAGGCTAAAGTAAAGAGGGAAGAAAAAGCTAGGAGGGAAGCAAAAGCCAAGATGAATGCTGACAAAAAGAGGGCTCGTAGTGGTCATGGTCGTGAAGGTAGTAGCAGTGGTGGTGTTCCTAAACGGGGTCGTGGACGTGGTCGTGGTCGTGAATGAATGCAGTCTCTAGTTTATTTCTTTAAGTTGTGTTGGACAAATGTTAAGGTTAACGGTTGGACAAATATTTTTTTTTTAAGGTTATGGGACATGTTTTCGTATTTTGGACAACAAGTGTTGCATTTATAGTTGTTGAATGAATGGTTTGTTTAGCTATGTTTCAATACTTATGCCGGCATGCTTATTTTAGGTTACATTTCTGACCACACCAGGGCCTAGTAGGTTTTGAACTGTCGGCCCTGACACTAGACATTATTTGCATACCAGGATCGGCCGGGTAATCAGATCAAAACCTAGCCGGCTGTTAATAAGCCGACAGGGTCTCATATTATAGACCTTGCCGGCTAACTGTTGCAGCAAACACCTTCTCCCGATGCCTAAAATCATCAACGGTAGGCATGGTAACAAAATTCCCACCATGCCGGTCAAATCATAGCTAGCATGGTAATGACCAATACATTCCCGGCGGATACACAGAAGAAAATGTTCTTTTGATGCCTAAAATCATATAAGGTCGGCATGGTAACAAAATCACGACCATGTCTGCCGGTACGTGGTCGGAATAGTTGACAAATAAAAACCTCGCCGGCAATTTTAAAATTCAAATTTTTTGAAAGTACAATTGCATTGATTGTCTTGTACTTATGCACTATAACGGCCAAATTTGGGCACCATCCTATAAATACACTACTTATCTCTACAAAGCAACACACAACTATTTGCATATACTCTCCAAAGCTCATATGTTCATACACTCCATCTAACTCACCCAATAGCTCTCTACATACAAGAAATGGCATCATTTGATTCAAACGAAGATTTGGCAATCACCAAAGCATGGTACGCGGAAACTCGAGTTAGAAATCAATCCTCCGTAAGGGTGGATTCCGTAACCTTTTGGGCTAGGGTACACAACAAATTTAGCCAATAATTTGGAAATCATAATGGAAGAAGTGTTCAACAAGTCCATGATAGGCACCTTGTCATCGAAAATGCGATACTTGCTTATTTAGCTATCCAAAAACCAATTTTCAACGCTCCCCACTTTAACTTGTCCATTGAACAATTTGTAAGTTTTTTTGTGGTTTATTTTACGTGATCAATGTTGTTTGATCTTCCTACTAACAAAGTAAGTTTGTGTTATGTTTTTATAGCATGAAGTCGCCAAAGCGCGCTACTTGGAGGAAAAGGGGGAAGCATTCGCATTCGATGCAAGCTATCAATTCATGGAATCCAAAATCCCAGAGTATGCCCCGGAGATGATGGAGGGTGTATCGTCCTCGGAGTTATGGTTCGTAAAAGATGAACTACCAACCGTAACTGGTTAAATTTGAATAAAACCCAATCGTAAAACCTGTTACGGTTGGTAACTAAATGCTCGATACCAATCGTAACTCAGTTACGGTTGGTAACCAAATGCTCGATACCAACGGTAACTAAGTTACAGTTCGTAAACAAAAATGGTTACCAACCGTAACTGAAGAAAATTCTCAGATATAAGAACATACGGTTGGTAATTGAACTATTACCAACCGTAACAACATCAAAATCTCCAGTTACGGTTTGTAATTGAGTTAAAATCAACCGTAACTCACATAAACCCAGAAATTTCAATTTCAATTTCATCTAAAACCCTAATTTTAGATAGAAATTAAACTTAAATCGAACAAAATAAACCAAATCGTAACTGGGTTTTCAAAACATACCTCATATAAGTCATTACACTACACTTGATTAATTTTCGAATCGTCGATTAATCAAAGACGATGAAATTTTGAGTTTTAATGGAGGTTACGGTTGATGGGAGGAGGAGAAGAAAAGAAGAAAGAAAACAAATTTTCAATTTAGCTTTGATTTAGGTTAAAAAATGGGGAGGGTAATCTAGTCAATTTATACCCCTATAGGACCTCCCCTAACCAACTAGAGGGACATTACTATCATACTGCCGCCCCTGTAATAAACTATGCCGCCCCTATAACATGCTTGTTTTTTATACTTAAGTCTTGTTCATCTCTAATGAACAACAGAAATTCTGAATTCTAATCATCTCCTGGTCATTTCAAAATCTCACAAAATAAATTCACCAAGTGAAGTTTCCCTCATAAAATAAGGTCTTGTAAATTGAATAACTTACTGCTAATGGTTAATTCATTAATCTTCTCTGATATGATGTTCATCTTCTAGAAAAAACAAAACCCAAAATTATACTTACTCAAAATTCATAAGAATCTTAGTTTCAAAAGCAGAGATGAATCCTGATTTCCATTACCTACGGAAATCCATTGATAGACTTGTAATAAAGAGTTTATGTTTGAAATTAAGAAACCTGAATACTAGAGCGTTAATCGGTCAATTTTTGAAATTAAAAAAAAAAAAGCTAAAAGAATTGGAAGGAGATAAAGAATAGAGATTACAGATGAAGCGGAAAAAAGGGGGTCATTGCCCAAAAGTGTTACTCTTGGAATTTTAATTACCAAAAATGTTCACTATTTTCTAAATTCCTAAAAATGTTTTATGAATTTTTTTTTACCTATTTTACCCTTGAATTAAAATTGTTATGACTACTAAGTCCTCCACATTATATTTATTTATTATTTTCTTGGAAACCTTTTTAGAAATAGTATGATTTTAATTAATATTTTAATAGATATAATGTGTGCCCATTGTTAAACATTGTGTGCACAATGCCAAAAAAATCTTTTTTATTTTGAAGATTGTGTACCCACGGGTTTACATTGTGTCCACAATAGAGAATCATCCATTTTTTGAATTTAGCATTGTGATTACAATTTGGAGCATTGGGTTCACATTCCAAATCATTCCCATATTGTGAATGCAATGTGAAAACAGTGGGCATTGATATCATCACATTGTGAACACAATTTGGAGCATTGTGTTCACATTCCAAATCATACCCATATTGTGAATGCAATGTGAAAACAGTGGGTACACATTCTTATTATTCATTAAAATGAATATATGAAAATGAAAAATATGACTTATTGTGAACACAATGGGAACAATCACAATGTGATGATATCAATGTATACCCATTGTTTTCCATTGTGTCTACAATAAGGTATAATTCGGAATGTGTACCCAATGCTCCAAATTGTGTTCACAATGTGATGATATCAATGTATACCCATTGTTTTCCATTGTGTAGAATAGGGTATAATTTGGAATGTGTACCCAGTGTATCTCATTGTGTTCACAATAAGGGCATTTATTATTTTAATGAATAATAATAATGTATACACATTGTTTTCCTCATTTGATTGGGGGCCAACCATTTTAATTAGGGGCCACAACTTTTTATTTGCACCCCAATTTTTTGAGGGGCGTAGTAATCCGATATTGAAAAGACTGTTTTACCCTTACCTAAAACTAAACATTAAAAATCAGTTAACCTTAATTAGAAACCTTAATTAGGCTTCTCTTCTTCATCTTCTTCTCCTCCCCGTTCTCTTCTCCACCACCACCATTAACGACTATTTTGAAGAAATTTTTTTTCTTCAACCGATTCATGGCGTAATCGTCGCCAAAAATCAAAACCCAAGAAAGCTATGGCTCCAATTAGAAGGTATATGAACTTAAACCTACCTTGTATTCGTTAGTATCGAAATTTCAGTGTAAGAGTCGTTAGTATCGAAATGAAAACCCCTAACGACTTTTCATTTGCGGGCGAGATTCTATGAAAAATCGTTAGTGTATTAGGATGAAGATGACGACCCTAATTCTGCTACTTCAACATTTTTTTTCCTAAAATAGAGTCGTTACCGTATTAGGTTGAAAATGACGACCCTGTTTTGACGACCCTTTGTTATTGGTTAACGACTCTAGGTGAACATTATAAATGGTTGGTTAGGGTCGTCAGTATATCAGAATATCCCTATGACGACTCAAACACACAAAAAATGGCCTTTTTATACAGAGAGTTTGGATTCGAGAGTCGTCCTGGGTATTAAACGAATCAACTAACGACTCTAGGTGAACAATATAAACAAATCGTCATGGTTTAACACACCACCTTGACGATTTTTCATCACCATTAAAAGTTGCAGGTTAGAGTCGTCGCCATGTGTGTCAACAGTATGACGACTCTTTAGGGTCGTTGGCGTATACAACACCCGACTATAACGACCCTCACTCTGTGAATCGACCACTTGGAGCACCATTCAGACAATTTGAAGAGTATATGAAGTTTATCTGATTGTTTTGAGCTCCGGGTTCTTCATTTTAAGGATTGGTTCCTTCATTTTGAGCAGTAGGATCTTCATTTCCACCATTATTCATGGCTTCCTCCATTAACATCTCTTCATCAAACATCCAATCCATAGGTTTATTAGAGAAAATCTCACCATCAACACAATCATGGTTATTGTTTGAACCTTCACCAACCTCATTCCCTTCACTTGAATCACTCATTTCTAAAAACCCTAGTTTTTTCCTCTCAAAACTACTCTTCTTCTTCTCAAAAAAAAAAACCCAAAACTAAAATTTCCCCAAATTTTAATCCCAAAACCTGATTTTTATCTAAACAAAATTATCACACTAATCAACTTAATTAAATCTTAATACTAATCACTCAGGGGCATTTTAGCCATTTAGAAAATATTTTTATAAGGGGTGACCCAAATTAGGATTGGGTGACCTTTTTTGTCCTCTAGTGCTTGGCCCCCAATTAAAATGTCCGGCCCCCAATCAAATGAGGATTGTTTTCCATTGGGTCTACAATATGGATATAATTTGGAATGGGTACCCATAGCTTCACATTGTGTTCACAATTGGGAAGTCAGTTTATAATGTGAACCCATTTTAGTACAATGTGCACCCATCGAACTCCACACACTCGCTTCACACGCGCACCTCTTGCATTTTCTTTTTTAACACTGAACTCGTTTCTTCTCTTTTCTTCTTTTCATCGAATGCATCTCTTTTCTTCTTTTCATCGAACTGCCTCTTCTCTCATTTTTTCCTTCTTTTCTTCTCCCGATAGAAATACGTCAATCATCTTCTGCAACAAAGAAATACGTCAATCATCTTACGCTGGTACCAATTTTCATCTATGTTAATTATGTATTTGGGTTTTGTTTCTCTCTGAATGTCTTTGAAATTTTTAACATCTTTGAAATTGTTAATCTCTAAAATTAATAGATTCAATCTTCTATAATGTTAGTTTCTATTTTACTTTGTATGATTTCTGTCTTCGATCCCTATGAAATTAGGGTTTCTGGGTTTTAATCAAAAATTAGGGTTTGACATTTATGGATGAAGTTTATGTCTCAGGGAAGGATTTGAGATGGGTTTAACTCTAATTAGAATTATATGTTGAAGAATATCTCAATACTGAGTTCAGAATATTGAATGTCCCGGAGAGGGTTGCTGCGCGTATCGTATTGAATCCCAATACAAGAAGAGGTAAAGGTCATCCGAAGGGAGATCGCATCAGGTGTGTCTCTGAGAAATCTAGGAAATTGAGCGAAAAGCGAGGTTGTTCTAACTGTCATCAGCCCGGTCATTATGCCACTACTTGCAAACAAAAGTAAAAAAAATGAGATTAGGATAATTTTATTTCTATATATTGCATTTGTAGATTATCCTGCTATTTCTCCCTGTTGTCTTTTTATATGGTGGATGTTGTTGTTTTAAATTAATATGAATTGATATCGATTTTTTGTTATTTTCACTGCTTATCTTGTGTCCTTACTATTAGCTTCCTTGGGCGAGTACCTGTAATCCTTTATCTATTCTATGTTGAAATTATGGGTCTTTTTTTGGTATGTGCAAGAAAATGCAATGTCCAGCTTAAAGGTCCCAGCAACGCTGGATCTGGAAAATGTTGCAAGATAAGTGACTGAGGGTGTGAATTAGTCGTACGAAACCCAACTGGAGATGAAACAGAGGTGTAAACCTTGGGTGTGAGGATTTTTGATATTGCTACACAAAACTGAAGATGATATGGTAGTAACTAACTATTTGACACGGTAACTTTTATAACACTCACAACTCATTTCCAACAAAGGAGTGGGCTGAACAAGGTAACTTTAATTCCAAAAGCAGTTTTTGTATTTTTTTACTTTCACAAATTTCAGAAAAGTTATGTTAAGTTACTCTCATTTGACTAGAAATGTTGCTTTTGATTGGTTCAGTATTGACTGGCTAGTTGCAAATGGATCCATACAATTGGCCACAACCTGTTACTAATTGTTTAATTGTGTAAAATTGGAATAACCACATTAAAATTCAACTAACAACACAGAAAAGATACAATCTAGCAACCAAAATAATTAAAAAAAAAAAAACACAACTTAAAAATTAAAATGCAAATTCGTCACACTTTCACACCTAATATAACTTATTAAACTAGGAAAAATAAAACTAGGACTCACTAACTTGCACATTTGCAAGCCCATCATAGAAAGCTTGCCTATTTCCTTGCACGTTGGTTGTAATTATGTGCTACAATATCTCCACTCATTCCAATATTCATTAACTCTACCATGATGAGTTTCTCAAATAAATCCTGCCCAAAATTCACCTCCTTAGTATAAATGCCGTTGCCATGAAATGGAATGTGACATGAGCTGCACACCGGGATCCCCAACTTGCCACACTCTTTACGTAACTGGCGATCTTCTTGTACGTTTGCAAACCATTCATCACAAAATTGACTTTCGTTTTTTATAGTATAAAATTAGTTAGCACCCGCTTGTGAGAATCAAACACAGGATGCCCATGTATATATTGCCCTCCATATATGGTAGTATATGTGGGGTTTTGGTCTTCATTTTTGTTACACTTTCTAGAATTGAATCCAACTGAAGTGATGCTTGAGTTTTGCGAAGATGCAGACATTTTGTTTAGATATGTTAAAAGATAAAAAGATTGGTATGCCAACAAAAAATTGGTTAATACTTTTCTTTTCTGTTTTTTTGCTGTGAAAATGTATACCAACTCGGCGGAATATATACCCTAACCGTGTCGAGAGAAGGTGCCCAACTTGCTTGCTTTTGAAATACGTTATTTCGAGTGATGTAATTGGCCATTTTTTCTTTTATTTATCGAGATAAATCAATGAATCGATTGATTCAGTTTGTCTGGTATCGGGTTTCGTAAAGCTTCATTTGCTCGCCACCACACAATAGCTAGTTGTTGTCTAGACCTGCAAATGTATCAGTACCCATCCATCAATTCACACTCAACCTCTATCGGCCCACTAGACTAGACCATTTCTTTCTGTCATATGCATCATAGTTTATGCTTTTTATTATCTCGTAAATAAATTAACGAAAAGTATTAACGGATCGAGGAAAAAAAAATGACCACATTTATGTTATAGATAGATGTGTGGCTGACCTCATTTATGTGGGACCCTCTATGGCTTATGTGTCTTCATGCATGAATACACATGCCTTAGTTAATGACACACAAGCTACAACTTGTTGGCTGTAGGTTATAGTTATGATGGGTGGTTATGTATATCCACTACTGTAAAAACCCATGCGGGTCTCTCGTAACAGTACTAGAAGAGATAAGAATAAGTACAGCTTTCTTTTTACATCTCCATTACACTGTTCATTATTAATTATCACTGTTTTAAGTAGTTGTGTTTACATGTATAGCTAGATGTGTTTCTTTGCTTAGTTGCACATGCACTTGTCATTTATGTGCCGGCTAGCATTAGCTCACTGTTTAACTAGTGCGCCCGTTAGCTGATCTCTCTCTAGTCTTCTATCCGTGATTTCATGGTCTGATTTCTGTCTTTTTCTTGATCTCTCTCTAGTCTAGTCGTTTAAAGCTGCAATGAGTGATGACATTCCAAAGTTAGTACCCCTTTTTGGAAAATGTTATACCTCTTCTCTACCAAACAAACATGCCCAAAGAGATTAGTCCACGAAAATCTGGTGGTAATTCATCTGGCAATCTTTGTTCACCTCCTTCCATCTCAACAATCTCTGCAGAAACAAACCCAAAAAAAATTAGAGATCCAACATACATGACCCCTCTAAAGGCCTTCCCCTAAAATACAAAGATTGTTCTGTCACAATATATAAGAAACACCATAGTTTGCTAAGAATGTAACTCTATTTTACCTCAGGGAAGACAATATCACCAGACTCACCACCAGCCATCTTAATAGTACCTGAAATGCTTTAACCACTTCAAATCAAAACCCCACTTCCATAATAGAAGCAGTCCCACCCCACTTTCAATCGATTGTCCAACATTAACAACATAAAATTGAATCAACAAATAGATTAAAAACCCCAAATTGAACAGAACCCCGAAATCAAACGAATACCATACTTAAAACCCTGATAGGAATAGATTATTGACACCAAAAAGAAATTAGTTCTTTCACTGCATTTCTGGTTCTTCTGCACAACATAAACATAACAGAAGTCTAATCCGTAAGAATCAAACCATAATAAACATAAAACAAAAACAAACCCGTAGTTCTAAACTCAGAACGAACAGTACCTATCAGGCCACACGGTTGTTCTTCCCTTTCATTTTGTCGTTCTCCTGCACATCATATAGTGACTGATTCCCTACTCATCCAAATCGGACAAAATCAAGTCTGATTAAGATCTGAACTGTAACAACTGTTTATGAGATGTACCTGAAATCAACCAATAAGACAATTGTTGTAAACACCCATGAATTTAATCGACCACTAAACAAACAAAAGAAAAACATGAAAACTTTAATCTAATACCTAACGAAAAAAACAACAAATCAAAAAAAAAAATATCTGCCGAAAAGCATCAAATCAAACAATAATCGTTAAAGCCCCTGAAGAAAATGGACGAGTAAAAAACAAACAAATTTTTTTTTTGAAAACTTATGTCAAACATACTAACTGTACCTGATGAAGATCGAAGGACAGCAACTTACGCCGTTGATATCTGCAGAAAAACGACAAATCATACAATAATCGTTAAACCGCCGTGAAGAAAATCAAACAAGAGAAAAAAATTGTAAATTAATTGTAAAATCAAACCTAACTTATTCTTAATTGATAGATGTAGAAGCTTAATCAAAGTTTATTCGGTGATATGGGTCTTAAGCAGTTTTAATGGTGAAGTTCACGGAAATGGTGAAGTTCACGGAGAAGAGGCCTAACTACCGATGGTCTGGGTTTTCTTCTGGAATCTGGATATCAGGGAGAGGAAGAAAGAGGGAACTGAAGGTGAAGGTGAAGGAAGGTGAGTAAAATTAGGTTTTGCTTTGTTTATATAGGAGGGCAATTGTTGTAAATATTGCTAATCAAAAGGGCTAATATGTTGAAATTTAGGGTTTCTCCCTGGTCCAAAACCAGGAATAACCAAGTCATACGGATTGACTATCCAAAGGTTCAAAACAATTGTGTATGTTCATGCGGATCACGAATCGACGGATCAGAATAAACCTTATCTTATCTTATACTATAATAAAGAAAAGACCCCTTTTTGGTGAAGCCTTCTTTTGGTGAAGCTTTTTCACATGACAATAATACCCCCATTAACTAAGTTAATATTTGTATATTTACATGAATGCCATTGTTTTAAAAATAAATCAAAAAAAATTAAAACTTAAATATCTTTAAAAATACACATCGGATTTTTGCAAAATTGATATATTTGGAAAACTCTTTAAATTATCTATGTAATGAGTACAAACAAGGATATTAAATTTTTATTTTAAGATTTTTTTTCTCCATTATTATCAAATTTGGTGTTGTTAAAATAATCCAATTCAAGCATGTGCATCGCACATGTGGCCTTACTAGTACCTATAAGGTTTTCTTTATTTTCCTTTTTTAATGTTTCTTTATATTTATAAAATTGTCTTTTTACTAAAAAAAAAAATTAATATTAATGCCAGTATTATTATTACTAGTAAGACTACATGTGCGATGCGCATGCTTGAATTGGATTCTTTTAACAACACCAAATTTGATAATAATGGGAAAAAAAATCTTAAAATAAAAATTTAATATCCTTGTCTGTACTCATTACGTAGATAATTTAAAGAGCTTTCCAAATATATTAATTTTGCAAAAATCCGATGTGTATTTTACAAATATTAACTAAAAGCTTAGTTAATGGGGGTACTATTGTCATGTGAAAATGCTTCACCAAAATAAAGCTTCACCAAACAATTACCTCTTTTCTTTATATTAGTACTAGTAAGGCCACATGTGTGATGCACATATTTGAATTGGATTCTTTTAACAACACCAAATTTGATAATAATGGAAAAAAAAATCTTAATTTTTTTTTAATATCCTTGTTTGTACTCATTACGTAGATAATTTAAAGATGGATTTAATTTTAATATACTACCCAATTTCCTTCCTTTGATCTCACTTATTTCTCTAATTTTAGTTCAAACATCGATTTATAATGCTCAGATCACCAAACCCAATCTTTAATTTCTTCTTGTTTATCACTAAATTGAAACTTCAATAAAATTCAAAACCGTAACTTTTCAAATTAAACTCCCCGTCTCTACGTCTGCTCGAATCCTGTTTCCTCTATCAGCATCACCTACACGAACTAATTCCTCATCTCGATGATAATGGTGATGAAAATTTATATAAATTTTTTTGGACGGATAAGATATTGTCAATTTGTCATACGGATTCTAGATTCTTGAAAATCTTTGGACGATCATGATTTGATTTAAGACATTCATGCGGATCAAGCAAGTGTGTTTTCTTTGTGTTTTCTCTATGTGTTTTTGTGCTTTCTCTCTGTGCTTCCGGGTTGAATTTCAACTAGTCACTTAGGTTATGAAGTAATTTCGACCAGTCATACAAGTCATGATGTAGATTTAGTTCACAATGGTAGACTCAGGTTAGCAGGCCACATCATCGAAATCGATAAATATGAAGCTCAGTGTCGATTCGAACTTCAAATGTGGTGTAACGACATACAAACTATGAACTAGGAAGCTCCGGGTGGGTTCTGACTTCAAACTTAGCAGGATACATCATCAAAATAGACAAATATGAAGCTCAATGCCGATTCAAACTTCAAATGTGGTATAACGACATACAAACTATGAACTAAGATGCTTCGGGCTGGTTCGAACTTCAAACTTAGCGGGATACATCATCGAAATCGATAAATATGACGCTTTGTGTCGGTTCGAACTTAAAATATGGTATAACGACAAAAAAAACTATGAACCATGAAGCTCTGGGATGGTTCTAACTTCAAACTTAGCGGGATACATCATCGAAATCGATAAATATGAAGCTCAACGTCGGTTGGAACTTCAAATGCGGTATAATGGCATACAAACTATGAACCAAGAAGCTCCAGGTGGGGATACATCATCAAAATCGATAAATATGAATCTTTGTGTCAGTTCGAACTTAAATTATGGTATAACGAAAAAAAAACTATGAACCATGAAGATTTGGGCTGGTTCTGACTTCAACTTAGCGGGATACATCAATGAAATCGACAAATATGAACCTCAATACGATTCGAACTTCAAATGTGGTATAAAGGCATACGAACCATGAACCATGAAGCTCTGGGATGGTTATAACTTCAAACTTAGCGGGATACATCATCGAAATCGATAAATATGAATACCAATGTCAATTTGAAACTTCAAATGTGGTATAACGGCATACAAACTATGAACCAAAAAGATCGAGGAGGGTTTTGACTTCAAACTTAGCATGATACATCATCGAGATAGATAAATATGAAGTTCAGTGTCGGTTCGAACTTCAAATTCGGTATGGCAGGATACAAACTTTGAACCACGAAGCTCCGGGAGGGTTCGGACTTCAAACTTAGCATGATACATCATCAAAATCGATAAATATGAAGCTAAGTGTCGATTCAAACTTTAGCAGAAGTACGCATAACAAAATATTTTTTAGTAGAATAAAGTCATAACAACGGCTCGAGATCGAAACACGGCCGTGAGTGAACCACTATAAGCCATAAACTTGGTAAGAACGATGAATCTATCCATTAACGGGTAAGATTCCGTCGAAATATTCTCTCGAAATGACTACCACCGAAATCGATCCATGTGACACCAACATACTACTCTCTAGTGCCTGCAATCATTGGTTCATGGAGTTGATTCCAACTATATTCAAGGTTGTAAAACGTTAACAGCTTCAACCCAAATCCACTCGTTATTGCATCTCAGCCCGGAACTACAAACTACCGCAATCGATCCATTCTTCCTTGTTCACCTTCAACGAGCTCAATTTCCCCTGACATTTAACAATCCATCTGATGTCGTTATTAGACAACACCAAAATTGAATTAAGTTGATAATGGTTCCAATAAAACAACCATTTGCAATTGAAAAAGATCATCATCACCAATTAAGAAAAAACAATATCTGCATTAAGAAAGCGCATTCACAATCTAGAACTAAATAGACAAGATGCATCAGTATAATTAATAAACGCAAGGCGAAAATCTCACATCAGGGTAGAAAGAAATACATAATGGAATTTATTCGAATAATTTCATAATTAGTAATTTCATAATCTTATCTTTTTTGTATTTTTGATTTTTTGTCGGACTAACGGTCAACAATGATATTTTCCGGTCTTTCTTACTTTCTAATCTACTTCATTGTCATTCCCTTTATGATGATATTTATTCAATCCAATTTTTGCATGTTATTCGAATCTGTTGTCGCTGATAATTCTTATCTAAAACCTATTTTTATCTAATTTAACATAACCGAATTTTGAGTGCCGCATCAATATCTCAAAAACGAATTATACACGTACGTATGTCTTTTCGAATTACTCCCGAATCACGAACCGTTGACCGGATTTTTGACCGAGTTTGACATTTACGAATCCGTATAATACTCGTATGTATGCCGTTCCGTACGTATGTCGAATCCCGAATTGTTAACTAGGAGAAGATTTGTTTATCTAGTTATCCATTATTTTAATTGAATGTCCATCGACCTTTGTATATTTCACCCTTTATCTATCAATGTTATCCAATATCGCTCGACCTCACTCAATTGCTCTTACATAGATTGGTTTATCTAGTTATCCATTATTTTAATTGAATTTCCATCGACCTTTGTCTATTTCACCCTTTATCTATCAATGTTATCCAATATCGCTCGACCTTACTAAATTTCACTTGATTTCATTATTCGTCAATTTTACCCGATGTCGGTCGACCTCACACAATTTCTTATGGATACCACTGGTTTCTCTAGTTATCCTTCATTTTAACCGGATATCCATCGATCTTAGTTAATTAACCTCGTTATCTATCAATTTAATGTAAATATCGATCTTAGTCACCCGTTATTAATCGATCTTATCCTATACCATTCATAATCTGACAATTATTGACGAAACACAAGATTCACCAGTTGATGTAGGATTTTCCAGTGAATCTAAAGAAGATGAAGTAAACTCACCAAATATTATATTATATATGTTTTAGTGTGTAATCTTTTGAGCTCATAATATATAACTTGATTATCAAAACGAAGAAAACATTAAGCCTTTAAGCAAGATTTAGATTATAGATTGGTAAACATAGTATATGTAGGTTATTGTGTAGATTATGAGATGATTTAGGATTTAGGTGACCAAAATCTATCATGTGACTCAATAAATTAATTGCTTAGTGCCAAGAATGTGCCTCGAGGTCTAAAATTCATCTTGTGACCAAAATTTAGCTTTGGCCGAGCCGATTGTGATTGTTCACCGAGGATGGGAACTACTGAGAGTAAATCGGGAAGCTTGACCAAGTTCCACCGATTTTTTGACCAAAGGAATTAACGATATAATTTTAAAAATTTTAAGGTTTTGATAAAACACCTAAATCAATTTCATATTAAATTATAGGAATCAGATTTTTTCTATTCTTTCTTCCCTCAGGTTTTGACTTCAAACTTAGCATGATACATCATCGAAATAAATAAATATGAAGTTCAGTGTCGGTTCGAAATTCAAATTCGGTATGGCGGGATACAAACTTTGAACCACGAAGCTCGGGAGGGTTCAAACTTCAAACTTAGCATAAAGTCATAACCTAGCTCTCGAGATCGAAACACAGCAAAGTGAACCACTATAAGTCGAAACTTGGTAAGAACGATGAATCTATCCATTAACGGGTAAGATTCCGTCGAAATATTCTCAAACCTTAAACAAACCCTCTGCTGGCAACTTCGAGGCATGACCTAGCTCCGAGATCGAAACCTAGACGTGAGTGGACCACTATTAGCCAAAAATTGGTAAGAACGATGAATCCATCCATTTACAAGTAAGATTACATAGGAATATTCTCCTAAACCTTAATTAAACACACCCATTTTATTCAACTTCGATCTCGAACGACTCCGAGATCGAAACCTAGCCGCGAGTAGACTACTTTAAGTCGAAAACTTCGTAAGAACGATAAATCCACCCATCTACAGGTAAGATTCCATCAGAATATTCTTTTAAACCTTAACCACACCCCTTTTTGTCAACTTCGATACTTGAACCAGTGGATCCGAGCTCGAAACCTTGCCGCAAGTGGACTACTATAAGTCGGAAACTTTGTAAGAACGATGAATCCACCCATGTACAAGTAAGATTCCATTGAAATATTCCCCAAAACCTTAAACACACCCGGTCTCGTCAACTTCAATATTGAACTCGGCTCGAGCTCGAAACGTGACCGCGAGCGAGACTCCTATAAGTCGAAAACTTCGTAAGAACGATGAATAAACCCACACACATGTAAGATTCCATCTAATATTCCATGAAACCTTAAACACACCTGTTTCGTCAACTTTGATATTGAACCTGGCTCCGAGCTCGAAACCCGGCCGTGAGTAGACTATTATAAGTCGAAAACTTTGTAAGAACGATGAATCCACCCATCTACGGTAAGATCCCACCCGAATATTCCCAAACCTTAAAGACACCCCTTTTCGTCAACTTCGATCTGCGAACCTAGCTTAAATTTTTTTGTCATAACCCTACGACGACCTTTATTAAAGGTTGCGAAGGGGGTTGTAAAAAGTGGATTTTATCAGAATACGAAAAAAAATTAGCAGAAGTGCATACCAAACTAGATTTTAGCAGAATAAAATAAAATTTAGTAGAAGTAAATAAAAATTTACCAGAAGTGAATAAAATTTTGCGAAGTGAATTTTTTTTTAGCAGAATCTAATCTTCTAGATATGAAACATAACAGATTTTTTTAAGAAAATGACCAAAATACCTTTATCTTAATATGCATATCAAATACTTTGGGGACCGTGGAAAATGACCAGATTACCTTTATCTTAGCAGAATCTGATCAATAAATATTTCAGAGATCGTCAAAATAACTAGTCTACCCTTACCAGATTACTGGAGATAGACATCGGGTGTAAATTCAGATATGAAATAAAGCATATTTTTTGGAAATGACCAAAATACCCTTACCTTAATAAATGCATCAAATATTTCGGGAATTGTGAAAATGACCAGATTACCCTTACCTGAGTAAATGCAACAAATATTTCGCAAGCTGCAAAAAAGACCAAATTACCCTTACCGAAATACATGCAGCAATTTTACTTACATTAACGAAATAAATACTTGCGTAACCTAAGTCTCTAATACTAAGCTACGAGGTTTACCCGAGACTATAAAGCAACCACAAAATCTCATATAGATTATTACTGGTTTTCTATCCAAGCATGAGAAATATGTTTTGAGAAACTTCTTATTGTGTGGGAAAATTCCTTCTCAATTGAAAATTTTCATTTGAAACTTAAATCTCTTCTTAGCGGCAGTTTTCGCGCTTCTCACTTCTCATTTGAAATGTAAATTTCTTCTTCGCGGTAGTTCTCCCGCAACTTTGTATAGGAAAGTCAACCAAGATCACCCCACTTGCACATTTTAGTCAACAATGATTAATAAATTGGGACCCACTTGTAATTTGTACTTTAGCTATTAATGATCCAACAGCTGTCGAATCTGGTATAGGAAGAAAAATGTAATATGCATCCCAGAGATCAAAAGGTTAAAAAATCAAGTATTGTTTAACATTTATAACCAATTAGATAAACTATGTTCTTTGTCAAATTTATTACTACCACATTACTTCTCTAGAACTCATGATCCATCAAAATATCCATCGAATTCAGGAACATATAATCATTACAAAGAAAAGGGAAAGAATAAGATGTTCTATTAGACGAAGTTGTCTATATGTATAAGAGTCGTCCGTGCCTAACTTTAAGTCCAACACCCATTCCATTGCAAAGAGAATACGATCACCTTCACATACCGAAAGCATCGGAAAAACTTAATAAAACAACTTAAGAATACAAAAGGAAATTATTGATTTTTAAATTTAGTCAAGAGAGACTAGAGAGGATAGCATGGTCTACTCGCATACAAGGAGCTATCGGTAAGTCAGGCTTTTGCCAAGCTCTAACCCTATACAAGGTCATAGCACCACTCGCGACACTTTTATGGAGTTATCCTCAAGTTGAGGTGTATTATGGCGTTAGGATAGAGTCTCGCAACTTAGCGAACTTGGGTGCTTGTGTGCAACAAAGGGTTGGAATATTGGATCATTAACTTCAAGGCTCTCAAAGTTAATAGAATATCTAGTCTGCATAAATATGCACTTGTCCAAATTTGCGTAAAATTTTCAAACCCTTAAACTACCATTTCAAGACTAAGTATCATATACCATACTACTATAGGATACCCCATTTGTTACTTCAAGTCGATCGATCACAATTCTCAAAGACTTGGGCATTTTACGGCCATGTGCATCATGTATCATGGGATGCAAGTCAAATTGCAAACATATCAGTGAATGCTTGAGTTTGTGTGAAATATTATCAGGGATAATTGACTAGAACAAAAAAATAGGAATGAAAAAAAAAAAACAAGTTCATGTGCAGGATGTAATTCAACTCAAAACATCTCTTAATGGGGTATGTAACTCATGATTCATGAGGCGAACAAATCTGAAAAGGACACACATTGCACATGGTTTCTAATCGACTAGGCCAGTGTATTCTTTAACATGTTATTTCACAAAGAGAACAATCATCGATAAACCAATTCCCTAAATATTTGCCATTAACATTAGGAACCTGATTTTTAACCTATGCCTGAATATAAGTTCTCGCAATCTCCCTGCAACAGCAGGCTCACATGTGCAAAGAGAAGTCTAAAATGACTACTTGTTGCGACTAAATTACAACACCAGAACATTCTTTTAGATTTACTTATTCGACTAAGTCAATTACCAGTGTAGTGATTCTACAGAATAAAAATCAGTACCAAATCAAGTTACCAGTATAGTAGTTCTACAGAGCAAAAAAAAAAAAATATTCAGTACCCTTTGGACTTATATGCCTTACCCCCAACTTTAAACCAGATTTCTTTGTCTTCTGGTACATGAATCCGCCTGGTCATTAAGAAACTAAATATTGGCCCAGACATCTTCTGATCATCAGGAATGTCAAGTAAATGACCAAACACGGCTTTCTCAGCATTAGACAATTCATCGCGTAATGTATTTTGTACACTGTACGTAGTGGAGTGGGTATTCATTCCGCAGTCACCGGTCCGGTACTTGTACTCATCTGGGTAAACATATTTCCTACATCACACAATAAAAATTTATAACAAAACCATGGAAAAGTCCAAAACAGATAATAGTGTTATTCGTTAAGAGATCTTTACTCATTGCCGAAACTATGAAACTCACTAATCGACTCCTAATTCACATATTTACCTTTCCTCAGCGACAACTGCAGTTTACCTCTTCTCCGAACACCCCTGCTTGCAACCTACAAAATTTTCCTTTGCTGCTTTAGTGCTTACGTATATTCAAATTTTTTACAAGTATCAACTTAACAATTCAACAAGGCGGATCTCTGTTACCACATTCCTAAATCGATTAACGGATCGAGATTTTTTTCCTCCTAATGAGTTGGTTTCCAGCCCATTAGCAACGTTAATTCCCCAGTACGCCACTCGAAATCCGAATATGTGTATATTTTTATGGGTTCATTTTAAAGAGCAGACATTAATACATTCAAAACAGTTGACCAGAATATGTGTTCAAAAATGAAAAAATTTCGGGATAAAA
Organism: Papaver armeniacum; assembly: GCA_023531295.1. NCBI lineage: Eukaryota > Viridiplantae > Streptophyta > Magnoliopsida > Ranunculales > Papaveraceae > Papaver > Papaver armeniacum. The sequence goes on along the minus strand of JAJJWW010009368.1, from coordinate 36,292 downwards.
AGGAATGAAAGCATTCATTTTAGAAATCAAGCACAGAAGTCTATGAAGACTTGTCTAATTTGTATAGTGCCTGAGAAATAATCTGGCAACGGAATAATGTATATAACCTAAAACAGTTCAAGATCAGAAAAAGGTGAACAACACACATACACTAGTTTACTGAAATAATATCAAGGATTCAATAATATTCTCATAATACGACAGTTCATATGGAAGGGTGGAAACGAAGTACATAAATAATAACACGAGAACCAAATTTGAAACATATACTAGAATTTTAGAGGAAACCATTCAGTTTATAAAAAATGCAAATGATGTCCACTAGATAATGTGATACATACATACGAAAGGTAGGAAATCCATACACAGTATTGAAATGTTTTCAATCAAGAATAAACCCCTAATTATCAAATTGAACAAAATAGAGTTGAATAAACACTAGTTAAGCAGAAATAATAAACACCCATCCAACTAATTTTCCATAGAAAACGGGTTATACAAAAATCCCCAAAATTCACATGAACCCTAATTTTAGTTTTTAAGAAATTGAGAATCAAGTTGAATTAAGGGTTTCATGTACTAAGTGTCATGAAATTCGAACAAGTACAAAACCAATTCCATTTCGATTAGTTTACTAGCTACAAAATCTTATGCTGATATACAAACATTAAAATCAAATTGAGAGAAGATATACCTCTTCCCTATCGATCATCAAAAGACAGGACTTAGGAGCAGCAATGATCTCTACAGGCTCTACACTTCTTTAAATTCTTCAAAGTTTAATCCATTGCACTGATGGCAGTAAACGATTTAGTTCGATTTCGTTGATTAGTTCATGGAAGAAGCAAAGAGGGAACGGAGACGGGAGAGAAGGAAATAGAATAGGTCGTGAGATTGTCGGTACTACTTGCTCTAATAAAGAGTGAAAAATATCTCCATTGTGTACCCATTATCAAATGTATGGCATTATTGTAAATACATAGTAACTTTTGTCTTGTTTATTAAGAGAAATACTGTTGCAAACATTTTTGGCAATTCCCAACATTTTTGGCAATAACTAAATAAAAGTAGACATTCTTGGAAATTTCAGAGTGGGGTATGGTTCAGATCTTAAGAATTGGAAACGAGATATAGAATTGGCTAGAAGCATGGTATGCTAATTTTGGTTTAAACAATAAGTAAGGAGGCAAATAATAGCCAACTAATTTCACTGCATGGAGTAATTAATTCTTGCCGTGAAGAATAGAAATTTAGGGATTTCTTAAAGATTATCCAACCAAAACAAAAGATGGGAAAAGAATTCATTTCAGAGTTCTCAAAATCCCTGATGTTGTTCGCACGAATTTGAGATGATTTTGATAAACATGATGCTGAAATTTTAGTTGGGGAGAAGAAAGAAGAATCAAGCAAAAACAACATAAAAGAAAGAAGAGCTCTGCAAGAGAGAGAGAAAAAAGGCAAAAAATACTAGATAACTGCTGCAGCAGTGGGAGGCCGACCCCAGAAAAAAATTGACCTATAAGAAACTAAACACCAACGATAATGAAATGAGGCCATTACTAAACCGGGCGAGATTGGGGTATACCCAGATTAATTGGGGTATACCCAATAAGACAAAATAGGGTCATTTGGAAGTAAAACAAGCCACCCCTTAACCATATTATTTTCTAAATGGCTAATATACCCTTGTTTAATTAACACTAAAAAAATCTGATTAGGTTAATTAATTGAGTTTAGATTGATTAATTGAGTAGATTAAAACTTATGAAATGAAATTTTGTTTTTGATTGAACTTATTTGGGAAGATTTTTGATGATTTTTTTTTTTTTGAGAAAATCTTTTGCAACGAAAATGAAAGCACACAACCCAAACACTTCTAAAAGGGGATCGCAAAGTTGTTATATGAAATCATACTCAAAATTAGACCAGAAATCAACACTTTCAGTTCTAAAAGTATGAAAAGCTCAAGAAGGTCGACGAATGAAGAACATGCCGATTGTATTTGGCCTAAAGGTATTTAAATGAAGAACATGCCGACTTTTATTTTTTTGACACACGGGAGATGGCTATTGAAAAATATTAGTCGGCAAGGTCTACAAAAAACCCACCACCACGCCACTGAAAAATACCATGCACGCCAGACTTGGCCTGGTCTTCAAAAATACCTTGCCTAGGTTTGTTGAAAAATTTACACAGGAGATGGCTATTGAAAATACCACGCCTACTGCTGAAAATACCATGCCTAGGCTATATTTGGCCTAAGCAAGGTCTTCAAAAATACCCCTTAGGCTGTTGGAAAAATACACACAAAGAGATGGCTATTGAAAAATACCACGCCGGCCGTTGAAAATACCTATTGAATATTTGGCCAAAGGTCTTCAAAAATACCCTGGCTATTGAAAATTTTTACGAAGTCGCGCCATGGTCATTATGAAAAGCTCGGCAAGATATGCATGTTACGACCTTGCCGACCAAAAACACAGAAATCATAATTTTCTATTTCTAACCTAATATAACAATCGAATCACACAACACAATGATGGGTTTGAGTTTAAACATCATTTATAGTCTTTTTTTTTCTCATTTGTAGAGTCAACAATTTTTTTGGAAAATCAAAGTTGAAGATTTTTATATGGCTTTGGTTGATGGAAGATGAAGATGAAGAAGAAGAAGAAGAGAAGATGAAGAGTGTTTTTTTAATTTTAAGGTTAATGAAATTAAGAAATGAGTTTATTTTAAGATTTAATTAGTTCAAGGGTATTAAAGTAAAATCGCCTTTTTTAATAATGACACACCATGTCCCCTTAAAATTGGGTATACCCCAATTAATCTGGGTATACCCAATCAAGTCAGGTTACTAAACTAATCAAAATAAATTTAACAAATATACACTTTTTTAGAAGAGTGCAAAAAACTATCCAATCAAAATATCACATCACTATGCATCTGCCGCACTAGTTTGACAGATATAGAACCCATTTTAAAAGGAGGGCATGAGAACATATCCATTTGTAACTTTGATACAACACAATTTAGTAGTAACAAATGAGCCTCTCATCCACGTGGTGTGGAAGGATGGCTAGCAGGTGGTCAATTTTTTTTTGAAAAAATTAAGTTATTCAGGCAAGCACCACACCTAATCACGAAGTTCTTTCCCCTTTTCCTTTTATTAAATTAAACGCCAGTCCATCTCTCACTCTCTTGTGATAACTTTGGTTATTAGGGAATATGAATTTCTTTCTCTACAATGAAACTGAGGAGAGCAAGTTACAACCAGAGCCAGAGGAGTTCGATGTTAAGAACGATGGAGTGAATCACTTTTCTGAGTGATCAGTTGATTTCATGGTTATTTTTTTTCTTTTGGTTGAGTACATGGTTGAAATTGAAGGGTTTTGAATTGCTACTACTGAAGTGGACGGGTTTCAAATCAGAACTTAAATTGAACATGTCGCTGGTTAAATTTTTTCCCATCAATTTTGATTCAAGCTTTCATCAAATCAGATGGAAAAAATGGTTCTTCATCATCGGTTCACTGACTAACAAGGTGAGTTTGGTTGTTTTATACCGGATCCGGAAACTTCATCTTCTTCACCCGATTCTCTGCTACTGCAGTTCTACAAATCCAGTGTTTTCTAATGCAATCGATCTAATAACAGCTTCAGTTGATGAAATTTATAAAATCAACAGAGATAGATTTGGAATCTGAGAATTTATTTATTTTTATTTTTTATGAAAACGAAACTGAAATCAATCAATTTAGATGGATCTACTTGCTAATTTGATGATCTTTGAACTGTTAGTATGTTTTGTTTGATTAAATCAGACTGCAATTTGTGATCAATTTGATTGATTACCTCAAATTAAACTTTTATTTTGTGAAATTATGAGATTTGAAATTCAATTTTAAATTCCTGGGACATTTGTTGTGTCTGACGATCTGCATTTTCTTCACCATATAGAAGGCCTCTCTTTGGTCGGCCGATAAAACAACGAGATACTAGATTACTGCTGCAAGCGTGGGAGGCCGACTGACCAGACACCGCATGCGGTGACCGGGAAGAAAATGACAAAAAACTAACAAAAATTTACTCTAGAAATTCTTCTGTTCGTTATCTATTTATATATCTTTTAATAGCAAAAAAGCCAACAACCAACTGAAAAGTTTGAGCCAATATCTCTCAAGTCTCGACCTATACTGCACCACCGATTTAATTGATGGACAATTTTGACTGCACCCCCATTTAGAAACCTGTTTATACTGCCACCCCCACTTCGGAAAACATTTTATCTTGCCCCCATTAGGCTGAGTCTAATCTAATCTCGGTGCAAGATTCAACTTTCTTGTTGAATCCACGTCACCAAAAACAAACGCCAAAAAACAAAACGCCAGAGAGGATCCAAAATTCTACGCCCATACGCAGCTTGAAACTCACATAGCGACACGCAATTAGAAATAATCATTTATCAACCATTAGATCTCCAATAAGACTAAGAATCCAACGGTTTATTTGAATCGGCTTACTTTTTCCACACGCAGCTTCAAACCGTGTTTCTTGCTTTTTTCACACGCAGCTTCAAAACCGCTGTCTGGGAATCAGCCTAACAGTGCTCAAAATAACGACACTCTACAGTCAAATCTTGTATCATGGGTGCCATTAGACCCAGCCTTGCACAGTTTTTCCCTTCACATTTCTAACTTGAATTAATCAGGACGGCTTTGGTTAAAATAAAAGACAGATGTTATAATCCTGTACTGTTTACATACCCACGTGTTAAAATATTGATCTTCCCTTCACATTATTATTATTTTTTCAGAAGATAGGTTCCTCTTCCATGGAACCGATTCATGCTTCAGATGTCTTTTTTCCCTCACAACTTAGTCTGCCTCCTCAGTTGCGCTCTTTAGAAGCAAAGCTGGTTCAATATTAATCAATCTGATAAAGCGTCATGGAGTTAAGATCTACTTACTCATGCTGAATTCACTCATAAATCAACTGAACCTAAATCATTATTTCACATAGCCATTATTTGGGCATCAGACATAGCCATTATTTGGGCATCGGAATTATTCGACAAATTGATATGTGCATGTGTGTACCAAGTAGTTTGAGTGGTTTGGGAAGTTATTATCGGTGGTTATTGAGTCTGCCTATATATATTGTTGTGTAAGAATGTAAAGGCATCTATGAAAATGGTGATATCCTAGATCAATGGCTTCTTATCTGATTCTCCTTCTCTGATTCTGTGATTCGTATTTCTCCACCTACGATAATTCGTCTCTTCTCTTCTAATAGTTTCACTCTAATTTCACCTTGATCACTTTGAATGATATGTTTGCACATATCATAGGTATCAGAGCCGTTCGATCTTGTTGGACTCGGTTTATCCTATTTATTATTATCTACTAATTATCATTATCAAGAACAAATGATCATCATTTATTGTTCCACCAAAGGAGCGGAAATAATTGTTCAGGGAAATGCTGTGGAAGTTATGGAAGAGATGGTGCAATCAACAAAACAAAAGCATGTGCAAGATTCTTTTCAATTTCGACAAAGAATATCAAGGGGTGGACTAATGTTTTTCTGTCACAACACATTCAAATGATTTGTGGTTGTTTTATTCTTCCACTGAAAGTCAGAAGTTCCTTATGAAACTCCAAGTACATCACATACAATAGCCTATTCATTGATTGCAGATTTGTTTCTTTTGTTTTTCTTATGCATTGGATTGAACTTTGTAAATCAAAGTCAAAATTTCTTTCTGTATACAACCTTGAGGGCAAGGTTGTTTTAAGGGGAGTGGAATGATATGTGCATGTGTGTACCAAGTAGTTTGAGTGGTTTGGGAAGTTATTATCGGTGGTTATTGAGTCTGCCTATATATATTGTTGTGTAAGAATGTAAAGGCATCTATGAAAATGGTGATATCCTAGATCAATGGCTTCTTATCTGATTCTCCTTCTCTGATTCTGTGATTCGTATTTCTCCACCTCTGATAATTCGTCTCTTCTCTTCTAATAGTTTCACTCTAATTTCACCTTGATCACTGAATGATATGTTTGCACATATCACAAATGTTCAATTATTAAGATCAAAATACGAGTTTGGAAATGAATGTAGTAATGGAGTTTTGAAAGTGAAAGTTGATGGAGTTAGTTTAGTTGTTAAAAGATTAGCTTCTAAATTCAGAGGTAATGAGAGAATCAAAGTTGGTGAATTAGGATTGAGTTTTACTGGGATGTTTTCAATTGGGTTGGTGGTGGTGGTACTGCGTTTTTATATTTGAAGTAGGAGATGATCACGGCGGAGTGTGGCCGGAAATTTGTAGGGGTAGTTAGGAATTTTTTAGCTCATGTTATTGAATAGTTCAATTTGATTAGCTAAATCTGATTCTGTTCAGAATTGAAACTCAATTTTTATAAGAAATTCGAAAGAAAATGATTTTCATTTTTGAACTGATTGATCGATTAAGCAGATTTGTCTTCTGACCCTTCTCACTACTCTCAAACAGGAGAAGAACCAAAGGGGAAATAGGAAGCTAAGAAGAGATAAGCCGGTGGTACAAGGGTTTCACCCTACCCGAAACTTCATCTTCTCTACCCGACAAAGTGCAAGAACATTGGTTTTCAAAACGGGTTTTTTTTGACAGAGTCCGAATCATCTGATTAATGTAATGATTTTTTCTAAAAAGTTCCAGCTGAAAATATGTTCATCCGACTGTGTTTGATCGAAATCCATGATCAATTTTATAAATACTCCATGTCTGTTTCTCAAATTCCACAAATTTAACTTTTTTTTTGGTTTTTTTGTACAAAAATCGTGACGGACAAAACTGCGCTAAGTCGTTACATAGGGACTCCCTTCGGTCGTCCAATTACACGTGGTTTTGTCTTACAATAATGATAAGACAAAAAAAAAAAAATAAGCTTACCACGTCGGTCCGTGCGTGGAGTAGAGCTCTGTTTAGAGAGCGGAATATCATTTCCAAAAAAAAAAATGGGTTCTTAATGTTAAACATGAAACAATAAGGTGCGGCCATGAAGTTTTCCATCATGGGTTTTTGGACGAAAAAATATGAGAAAACGGGCCTGACAGTAGTTTTCACTTTCTATATAGCATGAAATATGAACCATTTTTTTTTTGGGACCATGCTTTTTTTGAGGGGACCATGGTCTTATTAGGCCACCTTCCCTTTAGTTATAAGGGGTGTCATAATGCGTTGAAATTACTAACCTACCCTTAACCTAATTTAATTTAAAACCAACCTAATAACCACCTCTCTCTCAGTCTATATATAACCACCACCTCTTCCCACCACCACCGCCCATCACCGCCGATTACTACCACCACCACCTCCGACCATCACCACCGCCCACAATCGCCGATTACCACCACCACCTCCTCCCACCACCACCGCCGATTACCACCACCACCACCTCTGATTATCACCACCACCAACCACCGATTACCACCAACAACCACCACCACCTCCTCTATATATATATAGCTTAATTTAAATCTTTAGCAAAGATATTCTCACAAACCCATTACTTGTCGTTTGTTTTTGGTTAAAAAAATGAGAAGTAATCATCAAAATGAGTTGAAAATGGAAGTTGTGGAGAGGTTTAATGGAGGTTACAGTGTTGAGGTTACAGTGTTGAGTTCGGTTACAGTGTTGAGTTCGGTTTAATGGAAGTAATCATCATGTTTTTCTCCTTCATCTTCTCTAACTCTACTCTCACAATAATTCTACTCAACTAATAATAAACCCATATTTTAATTTAATCTCACTAATTGTTTTTAACTAAATCATTTCACTAATCATAACTTAAAATTAATTAAGAAGGTAGATTAGGTATTAAATAAATAACTAGATATGGGGTGACCTAAAATTACTTCTAATGTCTTTACCCAAAATAAAACCATGGTCCCCTCAAAAAAAGGCTGGTCCCAAAAAACGGTTCTGAAATATAGTCTCTCACAATCCTTTAGAGCATGGGCTATGAGTACTTGTTCATATGAAGGAGTTATCCCATTATGGAAGAACCATCATTTGGGGCATACCCAAAAATTTTGGGGCCTCTTGAATAAGACAAAACCACAAGTGGAAATAGTGTTTCTAGGGTGCCCCTTATCTAGCCATTTTTTTATAATGGCAAAAATGCCCTTATTATTTATATTTTTTAATTATTTTTAAATTAAAATAAAAAATATTTTCTTCAAAAAAAAAGAAATTTATTTTTTGCCAGGTCGTGCATTATCCAACGTAGTTCTTCGCAAACGCAGCAAATATCTCGACAAATGCTCTGCTCATGGATATGGATTCGGCATTTTGGCTTTCACTACCCTTGGGGAACTAGGAGAAGATACTATTAGTTTTCTTAAAAGATTGAAAAATTGTATTGCTAGTTATGATGCCACGGATAAAGTAGGTAGTTTCCTTTTCATAGATTAGGTATAGGCATTCAAAAGGGGGTCGGTGCCCAGCTTGTTGCTAGGTTATCGGTCAACTTTAAGGGCTCTTTTGTAGATGATATGATATAATTTAATTTTTAACTTTAAAAAAAAAAATTGTTAAATTTTTTTATTTACGAATCTAAGTTCGGCGGACAAATGATATGCCGAAACTAAACATACGTAGGTTCGTCTGATAATATATCAGCTGAACTTGTGTTTTGTGAAAACATACATAGGTTCGGCAGATTCGATAAAAAAATAGGACATCCGAACTTAATATAATTCTTCGTGTTTAATTATCAGCCGAACTGTTCATCGACACTTTCGGGATGAAAAAAAAGAAGAGAAGTTCTACCATAATTTTGATTTTATTGCTAGCCGAACTTTGATTTTAAACAAATTGCTAAGAAAAGAAAATCAAAATAAAAATTTTCAAGAAAAAAAAATGCAAAAAAAAAGTATAAAAAAAAAACTAAAAAAGTTAATATTAAAAATTAATTATTTAATCAAGGGTATTAAGTAATTGACACCCCTTATCACCCACACTAGTTAGGGTCATCCATAACAAATGGATAAAAATCCATCGGATATTGGCAATAAGAAAAGAAAATCAAAATCAAAATTTTCAAGAAAATAAATGCAAAATTCGATAATTTCCGTATAAAAAAAAACTTCCAAAAAATTTCGGTTAATATTAAAAATTAATTATTTAATCAATTTACTTAGGAAATGTATTGGCTAAAGAGTAAACCTAAAAGGTAAGGTATCTCCGAAAATTTTAGATATAGTTATACACTAACGGTATCTATTATCACCTTCCTTAACACTATATCCTTACGTTAGGTTATCGGATATCATCCAACTATGTATGCCCATTGACAAAATATGTATGCCTCAAAATTTCTATGTATACTCCAAATGAGGGTTCTTATGAAAGGAGGAACATTAGACTGTACGGTAAGTCATCTGCCATATAATAATATCTTTTTTGAAATTTTATTTAAAAAAATAAGTGGGGGAACCATTCAAAATTTAAAATAATTAAAAAAAAAGGGTTTATCCTCTAACCAGTTTGCCGTCCAACCTTATTTTTCTTTTTTTTTTTTAATATTTTTCTCTAGTTTTTTATTTTTGTTCTCCAGATCCTAGTTAGTAAGTTCGCGAATGATTCGCGAATCATTCACGAATTTTTCTGTATCATGAATTTTACCGTCTTATTCGCGAACGTTTGTAACTCCGAACCCAAGACGCGTATTATATGGCATTCCCGGATTATTCGCGAATCGTTCACGAACTTTACGTATCCCGAATAATACGTCCGCTTAATTCGCCAGAAATTCTTTAGCTTTTACGTTTTTAAAGGCCCACTTTTTGGGCTTTACTGCCTCCCGAGCATACATAGCCCAATATTAGACATTGTTGTAACTTTTATGAAACAAAAATGATCAAGAGATTTGAAGGTGCATCTAAACCACTATACCACGTCCTCTTGGATGACTAATATTGTATATATTATTAATATCATCATATTAAGTTTATTTTTTCTTTAAATAACTCTCAAATATGCATAAAAATTAGTCTATGTCTTTATAAATAATAATTATTTATTATAATAAATACAGAATTTTCAGAGCCGAACTCACATTTATAAATCGAATTATATACGTACGTATGGCGTTCCGAATTACTGACGAATCACGTCCCATTGACCGAATTTTGGACCGAATTTGGGTTTTACAAAACCGTATAATACTCGTACGTTTGCCGTTCCGTACGTTTGTCGAATCCCGAATTGCTAACTAGGCTCTAGAGCATTTGGCATTTGGGTTGATATTTTCTTTTTTCAAAAAATAAAATTTTCTTGTTTTTTATTTCTGTCCTCCAGAATATTTGTCGTTTAGGTTGATATTTAATCATCATCCAAACAGTTTGTCGGCTGATAATTTTGATTTTATTGTTAGCCGAACTTTGCTCTGTAATTTTCGTAAAAACAAATTCCATGCAATAAGAAAAGAAAATCAAAATCAAAATTTTCAAGAAAAAAAAAATGCAAAACAAAAACTATAAAAAAAAAAACTAAAAAAGTTAATATTAAAAATTAATTAATTAATCAAGGGTATTAAGTAACTTAACCACTCAATAGACACCCCTTATCACCCACACTAGTTAGGATCATCCATATGTATGCCTCAAAATTTCTATGTATGCCCCAAATGAGGGTTCTTATGGAAAGGAGGAACATTAGACTGTACGGTAAGCTGTCTGCCATATAATAATATCTTTTTTGAAATTTTATTTAAAAAAATAAGTGGGGGAACCATTCAAAATTTAAAATATTAAAAAAAAAGGGTTTATCCTCTAACCAGTTTGCCGTCCAACCTTATTTTTCTTCTTTTTTTAATATTTTTCTCTAGTTTTTTATTTCTGTTCTCCAGAGCCTAGTGAGTAAGTTCGCGAATGATTCGCGAATCATTCATGAATTTTTCCGTATTACGAATTTTATCGACTTATTCGCGTACGTTTGTAACTCCGAACCCAAGACGCGTATTATATGGCATTCCCGGATTATTCGCGAATCGTTCACGAACTTTACGTATCCCGAATAATACGTCCGCTTAATTCGCCATAAATTCTTTAGCTTTTACGTTTTTAAAGGCCCACTTTTTGGGCTTTACTGCCTCCCGAGCATACATAGCCCAATATTAGACATTGTTGTAACTTTTATGAAACAAAAATGACCGAAGAGATTTGAAGGTGCATCTAAACCACTATACCACGTCCTCTTGGATGACTAATATTGTATATATTATTAATATCATCATATTAAGTTTATTTGTTCTTTAGAGCATATCCTATGGGTAGTCTCCAAATGGAGACTAACTCGCTCAAATGAACGACCACTCAATCAAACGAACGAGAGAACCCACTATGAGCAAATACAAAAAAAGACACTACACGGAGACCTGCCTCCCAGGCAAGAAAAAAAATTGATTTTGATCGGACGGGACTGTCCCAGATCCAAAAAAAAAAAATCCAAACGGGGGACTGTCTCCCGTTTGGAACAAAAAAACTTCTAAAACGGGGGACTGTCCCCCGTTTGGTGCAAATTTTTTTGCTACACGGGAGACAGTCCCCCGTGTAGCCCTATTTTTCCTGACGGGGGACTGTCCCCCGTCTAGTGTGACACTCCCGACCACTCGCTCGATCGAACGAGTGCATGATAGTCTTTGGCTGAAAAGGGACCAAAACACTACCCATAAAAGACTCTAATTTGGTCTAATTGGTAGTGCCCTCCTTCATTTGAAAGAGTGACACTACCCATAGGATTTGCTCTTAAATAACTCTCAAATATGCATAAAAATTAGTCTATGTCTTTATAAATAATAATTATTTATTATAATAAATACCGAATTTTCAGAGCCGAACTCACATTTATAAATCAAATTATACACGTACGTATGCCGTTCCGAATTACTGATGAATCACGTCCCGTTGACCGACTTTTGGACCGAATTTGGTTTTTACAAAACCGTATAATACTCGTACGTTTGCCGTTTCGTACGTATGCCGAATCCCGAATTGCTAATTAGGCTCCAGAGCATTTGGCATTTGGGTTGATATCTTCTTTTTTCATAAAAGAAAATTTTCTTGTTTTTTATTTCTGTCCTCCAGAATATTTGCCGTTTAGGTTGATATTTAGTCATCACACGAAGGAGTGTATGAAAGACTTTGGTGGGATAGGGAGGTGAAGGAGTGCTATATGCTATATAATGTAGAAATTAACATTTACTCCCAAACTAGTTGGGTTTTGGACACTCTAGTCCTACCCTCTCAAGCCCGGTACTCTCTGATCCAAATTTGTAAACTCGTGTACTTTTTAGTCTAAATTTGAACGGGTTAGACAAAATTTTAGCCGATTTAAAGAATACGAGTTTTTCTTATTACCCTCGTTACCCTTTCCATGCTTTAGTATTCATCTTCCAGATCTCGAATTTCTTTTGGAGAGAAAGTGAGACAGACACAATTCAAAGTTTTTCTTTAACAAAGATTCTTACTACAGGTTAGTGTTCGAGCATTTAGTTTATATTTATTTGATTGATTTCTTCTTCTTCTTCTTCGATTTTCTAGGTTGGATCCGTTTCTCGATTTGATTTTTTAGTGATTTCTTCTTTTTTATTTCTATTTTTTTGTATTTGGCATTCTATCATCTGTTGATCTCATTGTTTAAACGATATATTAGGTGCTTGTTTGATTTTTGATCTTCGTAAAAAAATTATATGATATTCGTTTAGGTTAAGATAGAATAAAATTGATTGAAACGTATCTAGTAGTCTTAAATAGATGCATCTAATTTCGAGTTTTCTATTATGAATCCAAAATCAAAATTATGTATTAGTATTTATTATGAACTTTTAAAGTTTGTATGCTTTGCTAATTTGGTTTATCTTTATCTATGTGATCATTTTCAATCTGGTTTGACTATGTTGGAAGTGTCAATTGATTACGTAAAACACCTAACTTTACATGTTGCCGTTTGCAGGGATCATGTGGAAATTTGCTTCATACCTCCTAATAATAACTAAGGGAAGGAACTGTTGCAACCCAAGATGATGAGTTAATGGAAGGTAAAGTATCTCGCATGCTTCACTTTGCACATCTTTGTCAATTTTAGGTTTATTTGGCAGTGTGGTAAATTTGATTTTTATGTAGATATGGTGTGCATATTATTATGCAATGTACTTTTGTTTTAGCATGTGCAATTTAGTTTTCACTATAATTGTTTATGACATTGAATTGAGAAAGGAAATGATAACCTTCATTTACATAGAATTTGCACATAAGTGTATACTGTAATTATTTATGGTGATGAATTGAGAGAGGTAATGATAATATTCATTTGCAGGACATGCTAATTAATAGCACACTGTTTTTTTGTTTTAGCATGTGTACTTTATTTTACACTGTAACAGATCTTTAAAATGTTTAAGTTTTTAGGCTAATGTGATTTCATACTGAAACTAGTTGTTCTTTGTGGTGTGTGGTTTGGTTATCTGGTATTTTTTTTGCTATTCTATCCATCTTGAGTTTCATTTTTTGAGTATTATTCCTATTTTGCTAAAAAAAATTTATTTTAACAAAGGGCAGTTATTGTGATAAAGGTTTGGCTTAAACTTAAAACACAATTTTTATTAACAGGATTTATGCTGATTCCTATGGAAGGTGGTTGAGTTTTGTGTGTTTAGGTGAGAAACACATTATCTTCGTATTTGAACTTTGCCATGATCGCAAGTTACTAATCAACCTTGCTTCTTCTATTCTGCTATCTTATTTTTTTTCTCTTCTTAAGTACACGTTGAGTTTAGCTAGTTTAATTTATAATTAATTACTATAATATTTAAGTATTGGTAAGTTTTATTATCAATCAAGTAGTAGCTATAGTTAGTAGAAACTGAGTATTTTAGTAGTTACTTATAATGCCAGTTCCTAACGAAAGTATTTTGTTAGACGTGTATGACTCGGGATATCTCCATTCCATGATGCTATCATTTGAACTTTATGATGTCCAATATTTGGAACTAATATTCAGATTTTTCAGTGTATTGCCAAGTAAAAACATGAGTTTCGCACTAGCTTTACTGGTTTGTGCATTTTTTTTAAAATTATTAATGTGTACATATTTGTACACATGTTGATTATTTAGGTGTACATATTTGTACACATGTTATTCATTTTGAAGTCTAAGAAATTAGGAAAGCATTAATGTGTACATAGTTGTACACACATGTTATTGGACGTGGTTATCTTCTTTAATTTTATTTCCCTTAACGATTTTTGTTATTTAAACAAAATTTTACAACAACAAGGAAAGATATCAGGATTTTTATAGTGAGTTGATTGTGATTCACATAATATCACCATTCTCATATGTGAAAATCATAATTATCAAGGAATTGTGAAGTATGTGAAAATAATAATTATCAATTAAATTTAATAATCTGGACTAAGGCAAATTTTTATTTTAGAGAAACTTGCAACTATTACAAGGCATTATTATTTATCAATTTTTTGATAATTTCATTGATCAAAACTTAAACTTAAACATGTGATTTCTCTTACTAACCGGTGATAATTTTAGTTATCTGGCCCGCTACAAGTGATAATTCCATATTTCACTAATTGTGATAATCTTAGATATCACCCTTGAATTATGATAATTTCAGTTTTCTATTTTCCTCTTTATCGAGCAGTATTGCCATGATGTTACTTATTCCTTTTGTAAAGAAAAATCCATAGCCATGACCAAGATATAAAGGAAAAAATATGAAAATTCTGCACACAAATACTACATATGTGATAAATTTAGCTATCACAATTGTATCGAAAAGCGTAGAAAACAAATTATCACCAAATATGATCGACAACCACAAATTGATAACAGACGAACACAATACAATCAATCTATATGTGTAATCTAAATTTCACCTTTCGAATTGACTAGTGATAAATCAAAATATCACATACTTTACCAAAGTAGATAACTTTGGATTATTAATCACAAATCTAGTTACTATACAAAAACTAAAACTAACGATCGTGATGAGGTCCGGTTTATAGAAACAAAAAAATAGTATAAAGAACGAAAACAGACGGTAGGTAATCCAAGAATTGACTACACAGTAAGGACAAAATCCTCTCAACAATTCTTCCCTCCAAACCAATAGCTATGTTTACTTAATCCATTTTTTCATTCGTTCATAATGGATGTTGCAGCAAATAACTAAACTACAAAATCAAGTGATAAATGTAATTATTTTTTAAAATGGTTTTTGTAACTGAAAAAATAGAAATCAAAGTAACACTCAACTCATGGGTGTTGGCTGCATATTGATTAATGATCTGTATACAACAAGAAACTTAATTTGATGACTTCTAAATGGGTGAAAACTGGTTTTTGTTTGATGGCGACGCAGATAATCAAATCAAATCTTCAAAGAGATATATGGAAAAAACCGACCGAAGAGAGTAACAACAAATCTTCTAAAATAGATCAATAATTTGAAGCTCTTAAATCTGTTGGTTAAACTAGAGGGTAGGAGGTGATATTAGGGTTTTCTTCCGGTTCTGCAAAAAAAAAGAAAAAAGTTAACTTTCAAAAATCAGGAACAATATGAAGCTAGAGAAGATGACGGGCGTGATAAACCAAGGTGCGTAATTTTTGGGATCATCTCAAATATTTCAAAATATAATTATTTACAGCTGTATATTTTTTATTTAATGAAACCGGAAATTATCTCTCAGTTTTAAACCAAAGGGTAATTATGTAAAGCAGTAATAATAAAGAGAATATTTAGAAAATGGGCTAGAATTTAAACAGTATCTTAATATAAACAGTATCTTAATGACGGGTTCTTAATATAGAATATTTAGAAAATGGGCTAGAATTTTTGAAACCAAAAACGGAAACTCCCTCCGTCCTAAATTATTAGTCCGCTTTGACTAAGTCAAGATATTAAGAGACCGGAGTAGTGTACAAAATTACCCTATTAAATGATATATTATTACTAAAATTAAAAAGGAGTATATGGAGTATGTAAGCAAAAAAATATATTGGTAATTATAATATTTATAGAAATATTTAAATAGAAGATAAAAATAAAAATATTTAAGGATTGATTTAGTAGATTTGTTTCCTATTGAGTAAGATATCATTTAATATTTAGATTGGCGATATTTAAAATAATTTTATAATTATAAAAATTTGAAGGATATATTTGAGAGCTTAACTAAAAAATATGACTATAAACAGAAGTTGGACAGTATTTTAGGACAGACGAAAATATAATAGAGGACAGAAATTTTAGGACAGAGGGAGTATTAATTAATTTCCTAATATAGGAAAGGAAATTTAGTACTAGTATCCAACATCAATCTCGATATTAATTAATTTCCTAATATGGAAAGGAAATAATCTCGATATTAAATTATTTCCTAATATGGAAAGGAAATTTATTACTAATAAATGGAAAGATCTGTTTGAATATAAAAGGAAGATATTCATTTAAAGGTAGGTTATTACAAACTTCGTATAAATTTGTTAGTTCATTTTAATTCCCCATTCAAAAAATTGCTCAGAGTTTCTGTTCAGTCAAAAAAACAAAAAATGAGTCGAATAGATGTTGTATCTCCTTCCATCAATTTTGTAAGAACAGTTGTTTATCTTTCATTTCTACTAAACTTGGTCATTGCAGTTAAACCAAAAGGGTTTAGCATGAAGATGATTCGCAGCGATTCTAAAGAATCACCTCTGCATTTAAGGTATGCCAATTTAACACAGGAGAAAGATTTCGGAGACTCGTCGAACAATCCAAAGCTCGAGCACGTTACTTCGGATCACAAAGAGCTGCCGCTTATAATAAAAAAAGCAGTTCCATGAATCCCGATATGGTACGCTCGCCCCGTAGGATACATGGATGGTAGAAACTATTACATTGGTCAGATAGGTATAGGTAATATCAGTAATCAACCACAATATTATTATTTAATTATGGATACCGGTAGTGATCTTATATGGACTCAATGTCAAGGTGGCTATAATTATTTCTATCAAGATACGCCAATTTATAATCAGCAAAGTTCGAATACGTATCGCGGTATCCCTTGTGTTGGCACATATGGTAAAGTCAGCAGAGTATGCGTTCGTGTTCGCAGGATCGAATCCCAATTTTCGCAGACTTTTTGCATGTTTTTACTCGAAATGCTGAATACGAAGATCACATTAAAAGAACGATATGGTCACATTCTTTCACAAACAAGAGCCAGGAAAGTTGGTCAGAAGGCATGAATGCAAGCTGCAGGTCGCATGATCAATTCTTGCTTCTCGCACATTTATTTTTGTTATGCGAAATTTCGCATGGACTTTGATTATTTCGCAAAGAAAAATTTGATGATTATTTCGCAAGTTAATTTCGCAAGAGAGGGTTAGAACAGTTGGTATGGTGCGAGAATATGCAAGAGGAATGTCAAGGGTTGAAATCTCATTTCTCACACTTCTTTTTGCTGCGAGATAGTTATATTTTGTGCGCCGATTACACATTTCAAGGATGCTAGCTTCGCAAGCAAATCATATACTTCGCAAGAGACAACAACAACAACAGCAAACAACAAAAGCTAAGTACCACTTTCCTTGAACATTTTACTTCTACAGAAAATAAAAGACTTTTTATTTGATTTACAAAAAAAGCGATTCAATCGCAAGATTACAAATATTACTAATTTCTTTAATTTATAATCAGCAAAGTTCGAATACGTATCGCCGTATCCAATTGGCGACCACAGTGGGAGGTTGATCTCTCGGTTGCAAAAAAAAAAAAAAAATTGAATTCTCAATTCTTTGGTTTTCATCTCACGATGTATCCTCACTCGGAGACCACAGGTGGTTCAAATATCATGGGAAGTATAGTTAGAATGCTGTAGGATGTCTTGGCAAATCAAGCCGATATCACCAGAAGGCAGAGCGAGAAATTTCGCCTTTTGAATGATATAGCAGCACAATTACAAGAAGGGTCGGCATGCATCTACTCAAGCGGTGCAAGAAGAAATGCTGAATCCTTAGTCGGGGAGTCCCACCTTTACTGGTGGAGAGGCAAAAAGAGCGCGTAACCGAAGGAGACTCGGGAAAGATGAACAACATGGTCCAGTCAACAATGAAGAACCGAGGCAACTCCACGAGAGGAAAGGACTTGTACGGGAGTACTACAACGTCTCCTGGATAAAGAAATGGAGCCCGCGGCTTACGGATCCTATTTGGAAGATTTATATCTCAAGACCCTTGTCGAAGCTCCGGAAGACTGTTCAATCCGCATCGACCTTTCAACTAAGTGAATAAATGCTTGAGGAAGGAGAGATCAATCAAGGGAAACGTGAGCACAGAGGATGGGAACGTTCAATTCGATCACTCAGCAGTGATATTACAACACCTCCCATCATCGAGAGCCGAGAGCGGCCACAAATCCTGGCATCTCGGTAACACCTCCGGTAGTCACCGAGCAACAACTTCCACTCCTTCATCGGGATGAGGAGCCGGAGGGACGAGAGGAGGACCATCCCCATTACCATTGCAAACTTGATGGAGAAGCGGGAAGTTCTTGCTAAGACTCAAACGGATATGGCCGCAACTCGGAAAGAGGTACTCACTTTTCTTAAGACGTTAATCGATCGATTTCCACAAGAGCCGTGACAGCCCTGGAGCAAAAAGGAACGCATTCAACGCACCGGAGAAGGTACTTCAGCGGCGCGGACCTCAATGGACCCGATTAAAGAAGCGACATCGGATATGAGCGGTCTGTCATGGAGACTCCTACAC
The DNA here is from genome assembly GCA_023531295.1 of Papaver armeniacum. NCBI lineage: Eukaryota > Viridiplantae > Streptophyta > Magnoliopsida > Ranunculales > Papaveraceae > Papaver > Papaver armeniacum. The sequence continues at coordinate 17,470 of JAJJWW010009368.1, read as the reverse complement.
CGGGACCCGATCCTCACAACGATCCTCCTCAAGTCAAGTCAATAGTTTCACTATGAACCGAGAGGCCGGTGGATCGGGAAGCGTTTTTCTCTCTTTGGAAAGTTTATGCGAACTTTCACACCTCTCGAAGAATCGGACACACGAAAACATTTTGCCGCAATCAACCGAGAGGAAGTTCACAACCCCCACATGTCACCGCACGCATCAAGGATTCAGAGTTCAAGACGGCCCTTATCGACACAGGAGCGCCTTCGAATGTGATTACTCTCAAGACTCTCGGGACATCCAAGGTTCTCCCAGGCAAGGTCGTACGGAAGCCTACCACAATGACAGACTTCAAGGAAACCAAACCAAAGCACATACGGGAGGATCTCCGGCTGAAAGAATCGGACAAGTTCGTTGCATCCCACTCCCCACGTGGGCGTCAATTCGGAAGAAGACCGGCTTGCATCATTGAGATATAAAACCCACGATGCATCTTTGTTGTGAAGCATTCTTCTCCATCATGTGAAGCCACGACCCACGTTCACACGAAGAGGGAACGCACTTTTGTGGCGGTCGTGACCGAAAGGGAAAACGGTATACCGAAACCTTTGCCATTATCAATTAGCGGGTGACGCTACCGTCTCTCCACCCAATGGAATGCTACAACGAGGCAACGAACCACAAGAACAAGTGCTAGATGCTCCACAACAGTGCAAGATGGCACCAACTCCACAACCGATGAGATTGAAATCATTGGGGAATCTCCTAGGCCTATCTCCATCACTCAACCTTGAGTAGGGATAAACGCACGAAGCTCGTGGAACTTCTCAAAGAGTACCAAGACATATTCGCTTGGAGATATGAAGAAATGCGGTTTAGATGAAAATTGGTCACCCATCATCTACATGTCATACACTGGATCCAAGTCGGTTAAACGGTTGTAGTTCGGATCGGGTCTTTGCATAGACTTGAGAGACTTGAGCAGTCTTTGCTCAAAAAACGATCTGCTTTACCTAACATCGACATGTTAATAGATTCAACCAGTGACAGACACGGCATGTTCTCCTCCATGGATGGATGTAGCGTCCTGAACCGGATGAGGATATACAAGCATGATGCAAAGCCGATACCTCGAGGGAGCACCCTCAAGAAGATAACGATGTCCACGCGTCATATCGAGCAAGATCACGGGCGAGTCACTTTATCGAGCAGTGGTACATGTCTATCATGCTATGTTGGAGAATCCGCGCTTTTGGTCATCCTGTGGAGCCGTTGAACGCTCATCTACGACAACATATGCCCCCGATAGAAAGAAACAAGCCTGCCGGTAATGAAGAGCCTCATAATGTTTGTAGGGGCATATATCTCACCAACGAGGCGATACAACCTTGACCTATACATGCTTGAAGTTCCCACTGAAGAAGCAAGAGGAAAACCACCGAGATACAACATCCTGGCGTCCGTCAACTCGAACTCCCGGTACCACATGCACGACTCCCACAATGATGAAACAATATCCAAGATATTCCATATATGGCTCGACAACAACCACTACGAACAAACCATGTAAACCACGCTTGGGGGTGAGGCTCGACATAAAGTTCCTTCACCGTCGGTCAAGGAATTATTCAACATGAGAGATATGGTCGGTTAAGAAGCATGGAATTCACAAGGTAAATCGAATCGAAGAGGGAAACACTTCAACGCTCCCTCTAGCGAAAAGGCTGCTTCAATGGTCATTCAAGAGTCGCCTCAACGCTCTCTCCGGGACCCACGTTCACTTAAGAATCCTTCTTCAACACTCTCTCCAAGATCCACCTCAACGTTCGCAGAAAACCTCTTTAACATCCTCTCGAACCATTTCAACACTCAAGGCGCATCAATAATCTGCGCTCTGGTCAAGTTATCTTTGATGTACTCGTTGCTCAACATATGTCTCATCCATCCTTCATGAGGGTCCAGCGGAGCATGAAAATCTTGAAGTCGATAGGAGAAGGGTTATCTTGTGGAACGGATATTTTCATATAGTTGAATGGGCGCGGTGAACAACTCATCATCAATGTTCGGCATATCTTTGAAGCTATCAACACCTCCTGACTTGGCACCATCATTATCCCCCGTAAGACATCTCAACGGAGTTCTTTTCTTCATTCTACAATAAAAACATGAGTCAGTACTTGTATAAAAACGCGTGAGATGTGTAGTCACACACGAGCCGAACACACATTCATGTTGAAGTACACAAAGCTAGTATTGGGTCTAAACAGGAGGTATTGATCAAGTCACAAGTCGGTATTGCTCAAGTTTCAAGTCTGGTGTTGATCAAGTGACAAGTCCGGTATTGCTCAAGCTTCAAGTCCTAGTATTGATCACGAGTCCGGTATCACTCAAGTTTCAAGTCTGGTATTGGTCAAGCTTCAAGTCTCGGTATTGCTCAAGCTTTAAGTCCCATATTGATCACGAGTTCAGGTATCACTCAAGTTTCAAGTCTGGTATTGGTCAAGTTTCAAGCTTTGTATTGATCAAGTCACAAGTCCGATATTGCTCAAGCTTCAAGTCGGTATTGATCAAGTCACAAGTCCTATTGCTCAAGTTTCAAGGACCAGGGTGTTGGTCAAGGGCACGAGGTGGTATAAAGGTGACATTCGATCGAGGCATACACGATATGGGACCCACGTTCAATCAAGCATATATGGCGGGATCATATTTATTTGCACAACACGGTTCTCTTATGTCATGGGAATCATGTTCCACGAAATTCAAGCCAACGTTCGATCAAGCGGGCGCGTGCCCCATAACGAAGCGGCGCGACGGTCAGGTCGATTAGGCACAACCTCACGATCGAAGCGAAGCGGCGCAATAGCCCCTCGACCTAATCGGGCATAGCAAGGTCGATCACCGCAAGACCGACATTCAAACGGAGCAAGCACGGAGCGGGCCCTCGGCCAAAGCGAGGCATAGCAAGGTCGATCAAAGCGAGGCAAGACCGACATCATACTAGGGGAACGCTCTCCATATGCCTTTTGAACGTGACATACTCAGAGGACGGGATGACCCGTCTCTCCCGGTAACATCTAACTTTGTCTCATAAGTTTTATCTTTAATTGTCACCATCTCATGCCTACCCCACAATAGTGTAACCATTGTGTGCTAGGCGAGGGGACTTAATGTTGATGGTGGATTTTCATTTAAGGTTAAAATTGTAAAAACCCCAGAAAATTATCTTGTTGACATCTTGTAAAAGATAAAGCCATTAATAAGTGTTGGATACTCCCTCACTTAATTCACCAAGAATGGAGCATGTGGCAACAATCCCATTACGTGAATACATGAAATTCCTCCCGGGTTGGAGTATGTGGCAACAATCCCATCCTGTGAATTTCTAATCGCCTTGTATTTCCGGTACTCATTATCGGTGTGGCATGACGGCGAGTGTTACTCTTACGGAAGTAACACGAACCTCAAGCACTATAATGAAACCATGTACGAAATACCCGTACAAGATGACTCTCGGTGTGTCATACTAGCCCGATTGAGCCTCTCAAATTGTGTTATACTAGCCCTATTGAGCATCCGGACTGACCGCATCGTCCGGATATGATCGCAATCATCCAACTCCTTAAGCATGATTGGATGACCCGGATCAATTCCATCACCCCCAGCGGTATGGAATATCCACTGCCAACCAACGCGGACCCCATGGTTGGCCTCCCTCCAAAATTGGCCTATCTTGCCAAAACGTCCAAACCATAGCAGTATGGGCGGAAAACCCTAAATTAGGGTTTGCGGCATATTACATGTGTCGCAAAACAGTCTCAACCATCCATCTTCGCGGTATAGATGGAGGGTGTAGATGTAGATTCAAAGGGCCCTGCGAGCATGTCAACAAGATCACCGTGGGACCGCCTTTACACACTGACCAATCGGTCAAGACCAACCATGTTTGGTCGTGACAAAATCGTCTCCCAAACAAGAGATGACGCACGACTTTGAAACCCAAAATTAGGGTTTTGAGCATCACGAGCGTCCATCTTCTCCGTGAATGGAGGGTCCAAGATTAGATTAAGCGAGTCCTAGGTCATACCGGCATGACCACCGTGGACCCATCTATTCCCTCACCCGACGGCCAAGGCATATCATGCCTGGCTAATCAAAAACGTACGCCCAAACTGGCGTGGTCACACCTCCCAAATCACAAACCGTCTCGACCACTCAACTTTGCCGACGATTTGGATGGCTCGGATCACGTTTTTATGGGATATTCGGAGTATAAGGCATGAACACCAGCCTACCACCTTCACACTAGGCCAATCGGCCAAGACCGACCAAGATTGGTCGTCTTGGGATGTCTTTGAAGAGGGCGTGATGTGCGGCCCTTGCGGCACTAGTTTTTTTGTCGCAAATCGATCTCGACCACTCGATTTCACCGGGATGAATTGAGTGACCCCGAGATCATACTTTCATGAGGTAATGGGGTATAGACGCCTACACCATCATGCCATCTACACGCATGTATGGTCGGTTAGGCCAAAGTTGTATCCCATGCTTGGTTTCCGACCAAGTCAAGAGTGATACTGCGCACCTCTTCAAAACCCCGATTCCATCAACGGTCGCGAGATGAGTGTCTCAAAGACCATCTCATCCATCCAACTTCACCAGATTGGTTATACAGCCCTGTCGGGAGTTAATTGGTTAGTAAGGTGTCATTACCCATCACTTTACCACACCATGATGCGTACCTACATAAAATACACACGATACTTCACAAGTATCGACTTCTGAATAACGATTATTCAATTCAATATTACATGCTATCTTTCGTGGATCCACGATCCACATTCCGGACATAAATCATGTCACAAACTCGGGGATACATCTTTGGGGTATTGGTGCCTGCGGTTTACGGCGTGCGGCATGCAACGCGCCATCACAAGAACGTGTTAGGAAGTCATGGACGGTTAGAGATGAACAGGAGAAGTGGGCAAGGCTGGGTGGTGTATCACCAACGCACAACTCCACTACTCCATCACTCCACTTCCTCCACTTCCCACGAGAGACGTGAATAAGACTCAATGACTTGTATAAATAGGTTCTCCGCCCTATTTCCAAACAACGAGAAAAAAAACAAGAAAACACCCGCAGCACCTTATACCAATCGTAAGCTTGTTCACTTTCCTGTTACAAGTCATAAGCAAGTCTACACCTTCACAATCTTAACACCTTCTTCGCTTCCCTCCCTAAGATCAACCCCATCTCCTTCACTTTGTGACCGAAACAAGTCTGGAACGGTCATTTCTTGGTTTAGGCCGGACTTGCACAAATTGATCTCTCGAATCTACCAGCACTCACCGCGCAGTGCATTTGTTTAAGGTTTAAATTCATTCCTCATCCACACCCCAAATTACCAAATTCTGCAGGATTAGTTTTCACCCATAAACAGGTATGTAAGGTAATAGCTGAACTGGTTATGAATTGTAGCAACTACTATATATTTTCCCCTAAGATTTTGAATTGCAGCAACTACTATACATCTTCTGGTTTGTTTAGACTCGTGCTCCCATTTTTCAGTTTTTTTTTTTTTTTTTTTTTTTTTAATAAAATATAAATTTATTTTTGACATTTTGTTGCACCATATATTGTTAAACTAACTGATCTTTTTTCGTACATGTTAGGTCGCTTGCTGGGAACTCCAAATGAATATTGATTTCCAGGGTAATTAAGCAAGCTAATGAATTGATATGGATATCTACGATGGTCTCCTCAGAAGATCTGATCCTAACCTTTATGAAGCTGCTCAAGGTATGCTTTTGGTTTGTTGAACTTATATTATGATTTCCCATTGTAATGAATATCACATGAAATTCTAATAATGTACCTAATCTTTGTATGAGTTAACAGCAAAATAAAGGGCCACTTGAATAGGTTTAGGAAATCGTTCATACCTGGATTAGTGATCAACTGTTATTGAAGAGTCACTGACTGTTTGTTGTGACAGAAATTACATGTGTACATATTGGTACACTTGTAATACAAGTGTACATTGTTGTACACATGTTGCATAAATTACATGTGTACATAATAGCCCACTCTAAGACTCTTAATCAAATTTTAGTGAACTATATTTTTTTTATTTCTTGGATGTCGAATCGGTGATGCTATGAGTCACTGATCAAGGTTATGATGTAAATTTATATGTGTACATATTAGTACACCCATAATATAAGTGTACACTGTTGTACACATAATCTTGCATGTTTAAATTGAAATCTTTCTGCAATGCTAAGGTAAAACAATGTCTTGATTATTCTTAAGCTTTCTGTAGGAGCATGATACATAATAGCTTGAGTTTAATTATAACTTTTTCATTTCATCTCCGTGTATGCTTGAGCTTGTCTGATAACAAAATGTTGCAGAACCTTTGGCATACTTATAGCTTAATATGTTCTCAGTTCTTGTTAGTTGTCGTTTGTACATAGTTGTGAAAATGTTGGTTCTTTTTGAAGCTGACTATCGTTTTTGGATTATGAAGCTTTTGACCTAACTTTTATGATTATGAAAATTGGACTCCAATCTCATACATTGGGGGTGACTTATGGGAGGACATAACCAGAATCTTGTTTTGTATATGTTTCTTTTCGATAGAATTTACAATCAACATCTTGCCAAAATGTATGTAATTGCAGTTTTTCTGTACTTTCCAGTTTTTTGTTATCTGTACAAATTGATGCCTACTTTTTTGTTTAATATTTGCATTTGTCTGCAGACGCCCAGGTGCTGATAAAATCTAAAATGTTTTCAACAATCAACTTCCCGTAGCTCTGACAACATTGAAATTTGATAAGCAACTGGAGATGGTTACCAATCACATCTTATCACCCATGAACAAGGATATCAATGCCTCATTGAATCTTCGTTAATTACTATTAGAGGTCATGCATAGGTAGCAGTTGATGTAGTAGGCATTACTTAACTCACTACATGTATATCATGTTAAACATAGTTGTCCACACTAGTGTAAATTAATATTTTTAAAAAATGGAAATTATATATTTATGAGGTACTCTTTTTGTAGATCTCGGAAAGAGCTTTCCGAATATATAAAGTTTGTGAATTTTTGACGAGTGGTTCAAAAAATAAATTGGTTTTTAATTATTTTTATATTATTTAAAGTTGATGATGTCGTCATGAGTCACTTTGGACTAAACTGTAAATATTTGGACTAAATTGTAAATTAAGAAGGTTATTTGTGTATTTTCCATATTTTAAATAATTTTTGGACTAATTTGTACCTAGTTGACTCGACCTGGACTAAATTGTATTTTTTGACGCGTTTTTGGACTAAACCATATTTTTCCCTAATGTAATAGGACATAATTTGAGCTAATTGGCAATCTATCCTTCATTTCGAAGGAACGACACTACCCACAGGCCACAGGATTTTCTCTTATAAGAATTGTCTCTTAGTCGGGAAGTTAGCTTCTGGGATGTTGTCGACCTCTCAGATTGATCCTCATGTTCTTTGTATTGACCCTCGTCCTTTCTTGAGGTGTTTTTTTTTCTTTTTCCAGATTCTAACATCTAAGCAACAACTTTTCCTTGGGCTGCTACAAGCATTTTCCCAAATGTTTAAAAAGCGGGGAACAAAATCAATCCCCATAAAAACAAATACATTGTAGTTTATCTCAAGATGAAAGAAATAAAATAAAAATAAAAACATAGAAAAAGAATAAAACATCTTAATAATGTTGTTCTTAACTCTAGTTAACCACATCCTTTTTGGTCACAAGTGTAAGGTTTTATCTTAAAAGGGATTTACGACTTATTAGTTTCCACCTAACAACTCTACTTGTTCCATGTACGCTTATCTTAATAGTTAGGTACCCATCAAAAAAAAAAAAAAACTTGTTGTGATATAGAAGACAAAGAACAAGAAACACAAAATAGAGGGGAAGAAGCAAAGAGAAATTATATTCATTAGTATATTAGACAAACATTAGAGCCTCTATTTATAGGGCTAAACACAAGGGCATCCCAATAATAAACGAGATTCACCCTAGATATTCTTAACAAAATTACACGTTTATAACACTCCCCCTGATGACATTGTGTCTAAGGTAATTGCCTCGTTAAAACCTTGTCAGAAAATTCCAAAAGGACAAAACCTGATCGAAGGGAAAAGAGTACAATTAATAAAACTTAGAAAAGATTTGGACACGCAAATGTTGCCTCACTAAAACCTTGACAAGGAACACCCAGTGGGAAAAACCTTGATGAAGGAAAAAGAGTACAACACAATAAGTCCAGCAGAATGCACCTTATGCGATGGTACTCCCCCCGATGAGTACTTCAGTAAATTCTTGGCTTGCAAATCTTTGATACGAGACTTCCCAATTTCGGTGAATTTCTTGAATGCTGAATATAGTAATGCATTCGTGAGAATCTTCCAGTTAATGAAGTCTTCGTTTGTGTTAGTCTTCTAATGGTAGTGTTCTCGAGTCTTCATGCTTCTTTCAGATACATTAAGTACTTGTGTCTTGGATTGCTGATTTCTTGGAGATGATTTGCAGAAATAGTTGATGTGGTTTCTTCAACAAAGTGCCAAGATATGAATACCTTATCATACGTGAACAAAAATCGTATTTGTTAGAAGGAAATCCAAATTCTTAGGAGATGATTAAATTGATTTGGTTTAATAAAATGTGGGCATCCAATAGACAACCAAAATATATACAACTCCCCCTTGGATGACCATCATGTTGAATTAAATTGTCTCACTAAAACCTTGCCAATAAAACCCAATGGGAAAAAATTTGGACGAAGGAAAAAGAGCACAAATATCAACATTAAAAAATAAAATAAAAAATTAAACGTCATAGATGTTGCCTCGTTAAAACCTTGTCAGGAAAACCACATGGGACAAAACCTGAAGCCAAGGGAAAAGAGTACAACTTTTGACATATTTATCGATGCTAACTCAACTACATGAGTTTTCAAGAAATAAGCATCAAAATAATAACTCTAGTTTATCTTAAAGAAGAGTTTAAGCTAGCATAATTCCAACTGCAGATTTAAGAAAGAGAAAGAAAAAAATAGAATTCATGCTGCTAACGCGTGGATTTCTGTGTTTTTAAGGACTCCTCAAGAGACCTATATAGTTGATAGCATCAACTAATTAATCCGGATTCTTGGTTTTATACTAAATTCTAAAAACACATAAAGGATTGTTAAACCTAATATGATAGAATCATGTGGCTGTCTGAATATAAATAATTTGAATCCTCCAAGAATTACAAATTGAATATGTACTCCGATCACATTTCTTGTGTAAATGCAATACGAGTCCCTCAAGGACTACCACGCCAAAAGCATCATATATGGAGAACAAAAATTTATTGAATCAATCCTAGGGTTTGAGAAAAAAATAGATGAAACCCTCAAATCGTTTTTACAACGATCATATTTCTCATATAACGCATGAAGACTACACCAACATGTAATTTTTAAAATTCATGCTTGCACGGTTAAGGTGTTAAGTTTTGGATCCAAATATTGCGTTATTCAAGAGATTTCAATCAAATATAATTTGGAATTTGTGCATACCAATCATATACGTCGATATTTTTGGGCAGAGGGGTTAACAACCACCATCTTTATTATTTCAGTATCTACCATAAATGAATATTCGACAATAATTTAGCTTACTTTAAGCCAACACAATTCTCAAGTGTATGCATATATTGAAAAAGTCAACTAATGCATCGGTACCGGTGCCGCGGGCATTATATTCTCCTCATATTCAAGTGAGAAGATATTATAATTGAGAATGTGAATTCGGTACACTCAATTAGAGCACTACCTGTAGCCTCTTATAGAACACTACTTATCTGCTAGATGTGACTGGATTTCCTATTAAGAGGCAAAAATTTAAATAAAAGCAAAATGAGAAATTTCACGCCAATCATATAATGACAGCCTACATCAATTTGATTGTGATGGGAGAGAAATTGATATAAAATTTAAGTTAATTACACAAGCTTCTGATAGTGTATAGTCTCCCCATGATTATGGCAAAAAATCTGTTTCATCTCATATATGAAAACTTCAAGTTTCGTAAAGTATTATCCGATTAATTCGAGACATATACTTATAATAATTTGTGGATTTTAAGAAAACCACGTTGGACAGTAGATACTGATTTCAAAAGCCATAAAAAAATGTCTAAAAAAATTTGTAGTTCATACAAATTAAAGATCAACCATGGATTTTATTGGTTACAGGCAAAATATGCAAATAAAATCTCCAATATCGTGACCTCGAGGGCCAACGAGATAATGGTTTAGATTGAAGTTATTGGACACTTTCTTTATCCAAAAAAAAAATAAAAATCAATCAAGATCAATATAGTCACTACAAGGACTAATGATATTGGTTAACAAGTCGGGTGCGCACCCTTTGATCTTCTATGTCCTACCGCATTCCAACTATAAGTAGAACGGTTCAAAATTTCAGAGATTATAGCAAGAAGAAAAATTAAAATTGCTCGATATCCCTCAAGAATGCAGCAATTTTTTTTTCTCATTCACTGGTATTTTGCAATTGGTTTTCCATAATAATAATATTTTGTCCCTCGAAGATCGATAGGGAAAACCAAATCTAATTGGCTTATACGTTTCTTTTGAAGAAAAATAAGGAAATCATTATCATAGAAGAGAAAAAAAAAATCCATTCTTTGTGGTTGATAAAGATTTCTTCGAAGGAATAGAAATCAGGAATCAAAATTGTCTAAATGTTTTTAAAATGCCAATTTTTACCTCTCATAAAAAGATAATTAAGGGAAAAGCCACTACCAATTGGTTTGTACAATTAACAAAATTGTACCGACAAATATAGGATATTGTCGTTTTAATCATCGCTATGGAAAAATCCATCTTATGTCTGACGCTGGTTTGTTGTAAACAAAAGGAAACCAAAAATAAAATCACATGATCTAAATCAAACGGATAAAGATACCAAATTTAATTGGCCGTAGGTTTTTCAACCATGCATGTGATTCATTATCGTGAAGGTAACCAACTAGCGATAACACCAACTTTTGGTGATTACAGTTTCATTAGACGAATAGAAACTATAAAATCATCTTTCGATAGATTCTTTTTTTTTTCCTTTCTCTTTGAAGAAAATAAGAGAGGAAATTAAACATCAACTTTTAGTGACGACAGTTTCATTAAAGAGATAGAAACCGTAAACCATCTTTTGACGAATTTGTTTTCTTTTTATCTTCCTCTATGAAAAAATAAGAGAAGAAAGGAAATCTATTTATAAAATTGATCACCCAATGAATTTTAAGTACACCCAAACGAGTTTTGGTGATTGGGGCAAAGAATATATAAAATCCATTGCAGAAAATGGTTCAGACCATATTTATAGACTCATAGTGATTGATACATGAATCACGTAATGTATAGTCAAATGCATAATATGGAAAATTAAATTGAGTCAATAAGCTACTGATCATGTACTGAATCATCACTTAAAAGTTCAGCACATAAAAACAAAAACAATAAGAAAAAGGTAAATTGATTAAGATGTTAACATGAGTGCTTAATTGGAAAATAGAGTATTAAGAAAATCCATAAGGTTTGCAATTATACAAACCTATACAACAATCGTCTAAACCTCCTTTCGGTCTTTATGTGCTTATACATTGAACATCAAACTCCAATGGTAAGTCAACGTTTGGTATACAACCATCATGTGATCCAGAAGTGATTCATGTGACCCAGTTAGAACGCCGTAATATTTTTGTTGGATTAGCTCATGGCATAAACCTAGAATCAGTCGATAAAAAAAAATGAGTTAAAATCACATTATTAAACTAGAGAAGATAAAAAAGAAATCAAATCAAACCAAAAGAAAAAGTTAGATTTGGATCGTAGGTAATCTTCTTTTGCTTATGTTGGCGGAGTAACGTGCGTGATAACGTGTTGTGATATAGAACACAATGAACAAGAAACACAAAATAGAGGGGAAGAAGCAAAGAGAAATTATATTCATTAGTATATTAGACAAACATTAGAGCCTCTATTTATAGGGCTAGACACAAAGACATCCTAATAATAAATGAGATTCACCCTAGATATTCTTAAAATAATTATTACACGTTTATAACAAATCTTAATATTTCCGTCGTTCCCCATCAAATCTATAATTACGATGAGGTTTGTCAAAAATGTCTGGGATCTTAAGTCGGCTGAGCCCTTCCCACTGCATACACCCTTGCAATTCTAAAAGCAGCATTAACCAAGCAGTAATCTCCATTCGATCTGGTAATATAATTGAAGTTTAAGGGGACCATTATGTAGCTTAAAAGAGTTCTAACATTAACTTTTTTTTTGATGGATCTAACAACAAAATTTTCTAACCATACTATACGGTTAGATCAATTTATAGACACGCTGCTTACTTTTTTAGTTTTGTAAATGGTCATCCTTTATTATAAGCTATTGTTAAACAAACAAATTTTAAAGCACAATTCAAAATTCTTGATAGTAATAAAATTTTATTATTTTTTAGCTCGCAAATAACAAAGGATTGATTGAAAATAGCAAGCAAGGTAAATTTAAACTATTTGTCGGATTAAACTTTTGATCAAGTTGAATAAGACCATACCATTCATATCAAATCGAAGATTCACACTCCTTTGCTTCATGGTTTCTTTGTTGTCTTGTATGTCTCTTCTTTTGTATGTGAAGTTCTTTAAGGTGAGATATAAGTTTACTTGCCTTTTCATACTCTTCCCGCAAGTCCTCTCTCGTTCTTCTTGTGTGAATTGGTTGTTTTCCACATTTTTGTTCTTCTTTTTATTATCATGCGTAGGTAGTGATACTGATTTATATATTCACGAAGTCTTTCTAGCTTTCAAATATACATGGTTTATTTAGGGTAAGAAAGATATCGCTTTTACACGTGGTTTATTTTACCCTAATCTAGAATATAGTTATTGAAATTAATTTACTACTTGATTAACTATTTAAAATTTACTTAAGAGGTAAAGATCTAAATTCATATGGTAATTATCCCACACCATGTAAAGGATGATGGGAAGATTAACTTACCCTACGATCGCTTATAAATATTGGATAAAAACCAATAATTTAAGGTCAGCGTCGCGGAGGACTTCTCGAGACATCAGTCATTGTTTGGCATCAGCCCATAAATAACAAAGAATACCTTCTATTACACGAAAACTACTTCACAATAACGTTTCAAGTAAATAATTTATTCTCTCGTTCAAATGGTAGCATAAGAGCAAAACTATAAGAACTATAACATTTACAAAAAGGGAAACCATAACAAAGTTGGAATTGTTTGTGATTTCTAAAAATCCCATTTAAAATCTATTCCAAAGAAAAATAAAAGAAAATCTCTAATTAAGTATCTAAATCACTTTAACCTTCTATTCATGATTCTCATTCCTATGGTCACCGTTGAGAATAATACGCGTTTATAGATACGTGTATTTTCACCAAATGTGTTCGATGGACAATAGTTTTGGCATATCCATCTTGTAAATCATTCTTTCCATGCCACCAACGAAGCAAAGTTTTCATTTGCATTCTACAAAACATGCAAATTCTTGAATTGATTTGCAATAGATTTCAAAAAATAAATCTGCTAAAGGACAGAGAAAACCAAAAAGCTTAAAAATCAAGTCAAATCAAGATATTTCTAATAGATTACATACCCGAGTAGAAGCGAAGTGGGCGAAAAGAAGCAACACTGCACTGAGACAAAAAAGAAGAAGAAGCAATCGAATATATTTTTGAATGATACTTGCTAAAAATTAGTAACAAACATCGATGACAAAAAAATCGCTTCGTAAATAAAATAAGATGACAAAACCCTAAAAGAATATACAAAAAAAAAAAAAAGTAAAGTGAGTATGCCTGCAAAAATGGAAAGAGTACCATGCGCGAAAAATATATTAGGAATCCCATTAGAATGACATTTGCAACGCCAAGGTTTCATAGATTCCTGCAAATTACTAGATATAGCGGATTAAACAACAAAATAATATATTGGAAAGAAAAAACAAAAACGAAGCCGTTATAGGAAGTGAGAAGTGCAGTGAAGATGCCGCAGCTTATGCTCTAATAATTTATATAAAGACACTTCCTATAAATAAAGCGATTGTTTGTTTCGAAATGGATACTAATCAATATCTAAATATATTTTGAGATTTTTTTTTATTTTTGACAAATGCTCTTTTTCCCATATATATTGTGTAACTTTGGATTACATTTGGCAAGTTCTGACTATAAAATCAGAGTTTAGCTAATTTTTGTAATATTTTATTTCATAACTAAATAAGTAAATATTAGTTTTTGGATGGTTACTTACTATTGGTTGAGTATTTATTTTCGAATTTTGAGTCATTTCTAGACGTCCATAAATTCCCTATACTTACTGCATCTCCATCTTACACAAAAATGCAACTCTCTAAATTTCATTTTCCTTAATAAAGCTGACGAAGCACTTTCCCAATTTGTGGGGTTGAGAATCCTTTAGCCGTCCTGCTTTTGTATTTTTTCCTCTCTTAAATTTTATTTTTCGGTGATTTTACTCCTAATGATGTTGTATTATTTTTATCTATACAGGATTGAGTGTAACCCTCGAAAGAAGAGATTTCACTCATGTGGAGCATCCACAAATCAAATATTTTCTTTTAATCATCAATATAAATTTTCTATTTTCTTATATACACAACTCAAAGTGTAATTGCAATTAGTACGATTAAAAACTATAAATATTCTAATAAGGTTTCTTCCGCAGCCCGATGGAATCTCCTCCGCAATGAGAATGGTTCCTCTTCAAAGGAAGAGGGGCAAGATATTTTGTAATCTCGGCAGATAATCATGCAAGGAGATTAACATTATGAAATTTAATGTGAATCTTTTCCTCATGTCTAGCGTGTAATTTGTGGACTTGCATTTTGTTTTGTATTTGCCGCAGGTGTCTCAAGTTTTGTTGCTCTCGAGATACCCCGTTCCTGCAAGCTAGCCTTTTTTTTTTCCGTGGGGGATTAGATGTAACCGCTCTGCGTGGTCTTTTTGTTTTTCAATCTAATTATATGTAAAGAAAAACAATACAGTTATAATTCTTTTTTTCAAAAGAAATGATGGATTTTCTATTATGAGTGGAAGGAAGAACAAAGACACCACGCACATCGCCTCCCTTCAGAAAGTCAATCACGAGTATGCAAATTCTGTGCACTCTACAAACCCAAATACATGCCCTCTACAAACTCAACTAATACCAGAGTTCCATTTTTGTCATAATTAATTAAATCCAACAAACATCGATGATACAAAACATTGAACAAATAACTAATTAGCATATACTAGTGGAAAGGAAAAACATCCCTACCAACACGCCATAGTCGAATGATCCGGTTAACATACAAAAACTTAAGCACCAAATGGAATCCAACTCAAATTATACCCTTGATCCTCCACACGCTGCCAAAAATATCACTTCAAGAATTGCAAAAAAAAAAAAAAAAAAAAAGGATGACTTCATATTTTATTATCGCAAAATTATTGTAAAACATAACAAAATAATAGATGAGAAGAATATGCATGTATGTACATATTACTATACACATTATCGACGAGATAATGTATATGCTAGATATAATTTTACAAACCATAATAGATGAGTCTTCTACCGCTACTTCATCTTTCTTACATCAATCAAGACTCATTTAGTTACCCGTATAACATAAAAAGGAAAATAAACAAACAACAATCATATAACACACGAATCGAGTAATAAAATTGATAAAAAAACTTAATTTCACTGATGATTTAGCAAACATGTGAAGAAATAACAACCTAAATAAACAATGTCAAGAGCAAACACGTTTACACCCAAAGCATATGGTGTTTGTTTGATATCGCAAAAATATTTGCAAGAATTAATGAAGTATACCTTGATGTTGTTTCTTTGGAACAATCATAACAGCATGGATCTGATGGATACCTACAAAACAAAATGACAAATGTCATAAAAATCCTAAATCGCAGGAAAAGAAAGAGAAATAACAAAAAGCAATGGGAAACAAAAGGGTTGGCTAAAAATGGAGTTTGGGTTTGTTTGATTGCTTTTATATAGAGACACCGTGACCTAAAAATAAAATGATTTTATTTTGATATAATATTAATTAATATCTAAAATTATCTCGAATTTCCTTATTATTTTGAACATAATATTAAGCAATATCTCAGCATTTTTCCCATTATATCCATCTATTGTAATATTTTTTGGCAAACTTCAAGCAAAGAAACCACAAGTTTACTATCAAAGTATATATTTTTCCAATCTAGTTGAAAGTATCTTTATTAGTGCATTTAATTTAATATTTTTCTAGATAACAAATATTAGAAAGTATAGTAATAAACTAGATATTCGTAAGAAAAAAGATATTATTTCCGCACTTATGTGCAATTTCATCTTTAGTTTTTATACTTGGATAGACCACTATTTTTGGATACTTAGTGTATTTATTGCAATTTTTGTGTCTAAAAGATATTTGGCATATTCTACATCTCTATAATGAATTTTTTTTTGGTTTGTATTTACGGAATGAATAAAAGTAATGTTAAAATAATTATTATTATCGATTTTTCTACTAAAGCTTTGTTTTTCTATTCTAAACTTTTTGTTTCGATACTATTATTGACTCATCACGATTTTCTAATAAATATTTTGTATCTTTAATATTCTATAGGGATCAACAATTAAATGTTTTAAAGGTAAGGAAATTCAAATATTGATATAGTATCTACCACTTCTAAACATTTTTATTTTTAATTTGGGCTATTAGACTCATATTTGGGTCAAGCATGATTTAGCTTCATTGTTGGAATTGTTTTTGTAATTTCATTTGGAGTTGTAATTGTAAATTGCAATTAGAATTAGAATTTATTCAAATTATTAGTAGTTTTGGAACTATAATTAAAATTAATTTCATTGGAATAAATGTAATTGAACACCGGATATTGGATTTTTTTTTGTATGATTGATTTAATTTGTGATGAAACTGCATGGATTAATAATGCATATTTTTATGCATTTTATTTTAATTTGTTTGTTAGACTAAATTAAAATAGAATATATTATGATTAATATTGTCAATATATTTTTGGTAATATTAATGATTTTTTCAAGATTTACCATGCTGAAATAATTTTGTTGAATGTGATTGTCATGTAAAATATATTGTGGAGAAAATATATCTTCTGAATTTTATTTCCGCATTTTTTGCAATTGCCATAAAATTAAAATGGTGGGGCCAGATCAACTCGTAAGCTCCGAATTAACCACGTCGTTGAATGTGATTGTCTATAAAATATATTATGGAGAAAATATATCTTCTTGAATTTTATTTCCGCATTTTTTACAATTACCATAAAAATTAAAATGG
>JAJJWW010009367.1:0-36989 GCA_023531295.1 Papaver armeniacum | reverse complement strand
AATTGTTATACACACCCTCCACAGCTCCTTCTGAGCGGATAACATGTTTTTAAATGAAATTCTCAACAAAATTGACTTCGTCATCCGTTACAAGAACAGTACATTCCCTAAGTCTCTTTTCTTGAGTAAATCCCACTCCATCTCGCTAGTTTTTGGTTTAAAGTTCTTTGAAAGTACCTACCCATCTTCCATCAGAATCATCTCGCAATGGATGCTTGCTTTGTTCTCGCCGCCTTAACAATAACTGGAAACAAGTCTTTTATACAACCTCTATCAAATCCGGGATCATACCAAAACCGAATGTTAATGTTCCTACCATTGTTAATTTTGAAAGTTACGAACCTCTGCAGATCGGGTACAATCTTTTGTAATGCCTCTCCATAAACTCCTACCTTGAGAATGCTTGATTCATCTCATGGGAGTGCAATTTCATTGTTCACCTTGCTCTTTTGTTGAGCAATCTTCCTCCACAGAGCACCTCTTTGGTTAACGAGTACCTCCAAACCCACTTTAGCAAGAAGAGATTTGTTGGTTAGCCTTAGATTTTTAACACCTAACCCTCCATTTTGTTTAGCAAATGCTTTACCTTGTTAGGATTTTGTTTAATTCAATTGTTAGGATTTGCTTTAAAAAACGAGCCTCACTTATCCATCCCAACGGAGAGAGAGAAACGTATTTTTCTCCGCCTTTTCACTAGTCTCTTGGTCTCTCTCTTCTCCCTCACCTTGTTTACAAAGACGGAGATGATGTTCTCAATTCTTAGAATGCTAAATCTCAAAGGTTGTAAATGTTTACTTTCTTGTCCTTCTCTCGATCTCCTCCCCAATTTCTCCGATCTCCTTATTTTCATCTCTCTATTACGAACCGTAAAGAAAACTATTTCTTCTTGTACCCTTTTTCATCTCTCCGAGATCCATTTGATAATTACTAAACCGAATCGACCTTCATCAACCTAAGAATTAACTCTATGAACCTGAAAGAAAAACCCTACCATGAAATTTAAAACCATTTCTTTGAAACCCTTACCTTGTAAACAAACCCATTTTGTTTTGTTCTTTAACCAATTTCATGTTTGAAAGAAACCCATTTTCTTTTTTTCTTCACCAATTCCTTTCCGTGTTAGCAGTTAGGGATTTGGTATTCTACAAATTTTATCAGGTAAAAGTTAGGGTTTGCAATTTAATTTTTCTTTATTTTTCATATTTGAAGTTAAGGTTTGATTTTGTTGACAGGGTTTTAATTTATTATTCGTTTTCTTCTATTGTAGAAATTGCTAGAAGAATATTCAACATCTTCACCTACATTTTTTTTTTTTTTGAAGATCTTCAGTCTTCAGGTATAACTTCTCCCTCATTTTTACTTGTTTCATATAGATTTGATGTTAATGAAATTATTTGAAGTCATTTGTTGTTATTCTTGTGTTAATCAAGTAATTAGAAGTCATCCGAATTTTTGTCAAAACGAAATTCGGTGTTCTTAATGATTATGTTGTTAGATTTTAGATTTGTAAATCTTATCACACTAATTGTATGAGTTCTGTGGTATTTATATGGTTCTAATAATAGGTTTGATTTATTAGTTTTAGTAGGCTTTTATTGATAATTTTTTGGTTTTGTTGGTGCGGGGATGTATGAGATGAAAGAAGAACCACTGGTGACGCTTAATCACTCTTACTATGAAACGTGGACTTCCCACTTTATTCTTCATATTTGCAGTATACTCGTACAAGCAAGTGATAGGCGTTACATTGCCAGTATAAAGGCTCCCATCTGGAGGTTGTTAGAAGTTCATTGATACAAACACAATCTTGTAACGAGTACAATTGTTAGAATAATGGAGAGGTGAGTTATTTTTATTGAATTTCTCATATTATTATTATTACCATCATGTTCCACTTAAACTCTCCTCGTAGTACCTTGTTTTGTTGCACATGGTTTCGTATATAAAATTTTACAAGAGCTTGGTGATGGAACATGTGGAAGTGTATATAAAGCACTAAAATTTGAAACAAATGAGATTGTAAGTGAAACATTTCCTGCTTTAGGAACTTGCTTGATGGTTTAGGAAGTTCTTGTGTAGGACTGTAATCCGTAAACATTAAGCCTCACGGGGTTAAACATAGTAGGAATGTATCGATCATCTCTCTTCTGGAATACTAAATAGAAAAATTGGTTTTGTAATTCTCAGTTGAATTCACTTTTATGTGGTCTTTCACGTTTGGATGTGTTGTTAGTGCTCACTTCACTCACCTTCTTCCAAGTGGAACTTACGAATAAAAAGTAGTCTTGGATCTGGAGTTGGAATATGATACTTTTCATGTTGTCTAGTTCCCTAGACAAATACCTCAATTTAAAGGATATTGCAATTGCCCTTGCATTCGTTCCTCTTTTCCTTCTGTCTCATTTGTACCTTTAGAATTGAAAAACTGGTTTTCTGATTTGTAGTAACCAGAAAATTTTGTTCGCCAATAATGGTAGGTTGCGATCAAGAAAATGAAGAGAAAATTTTACTTGTGGGAGGAATGTATGAATCTACGTTAAAGTAAAGGTATGTTGAGGTCTTCTTTTGTATGTATCACCATTTGTTATTTGTTATCTTGAAAATGATTGATATCACCTTGTTGTTTCTCATTAATATAGTGCAGAAGATCATTGTTAGCATGCTAATTGCTTTTTGAGCTTGAATTCTAAGTTCTAAGCCTGGGTTTGAATTCTATTTCGCAGTCCCTGCGTATGTTAAATCACCCTAATATTGTCAAGTTGAAGGAGATTGTTCAAGAAAACAATGAGCTTTTCTTCATCTTCGAGTACATGGTGAGCATTGGAGTTCTCTACTAATATAAGTCCTTAACAATAACTTAGCACTTACAGTCCTATATTTATGCTATATATGATTCTCTTTTAGAACTTATTTTTATGTTTGTGACTGGAGCATAAGTCACTTATCATGATGGGTTGCTTGTATTCCAATGGTTTCGCTACTCAGACATTGTAATGGCAAAGATGCCCCATTGGTTCCTAAATATGAGTGTCACCGATTTCCTGCCGGAAAACAAATTTATGTGACACTTTAACAAGGTATCTTTTAGTGGTAACAGAGGCCTAATATGCCCTACCTCAAAGGTAATAAAACTTTTACCTTTGCCAAGGCCACTTTAGTCCCTGTGTTGTCATGCTTTTGTAGCAAGGGGGACGTCTGCAAGAGGCCATGTCTCTTTGCCCTGTATGTTGTGATGTTTCACTATGTGATTGATAAAGTTAGTGGGACAGATAACATAAAAGTAGTTGTGAATGATATTGGGGAGCACGTGGGACCTAACCCACTCTACAATTATAAGTCTGAAGTAGTTTGAAACTATTTCTGAACCTCATTAACGTTTCTGAATTGCGAAAACTGTTATTTGTATCACCAATATGAATAGTTGTCTTGACATGTGTCATATGCATTTAGTAAAAATATATCAAACAACTCAATTTTTCTACATTTTGATTCCTTCGAACAAATCTATGGAAAGCATGTTTTGATTCTATATGTAATGTTTAGTTTTCCAGCATTGTGTTATAATTATCTGCACTTTTTGTCAAGGTACCGAGCACCGTAAGTCCTATTGCAGTCCTCATCATACACTCCTGCAATTGGTAATGATATGTTTTACAATTACCTGTTAATTAGGTATTTTTTCCAAAATTTCTTTGTGAGACTCGATATTACCTTTCGTTGTTCTAACATCTGGAAGTCTTTCTAATAGAATGAAATGGTCGAAGGATAATTACTAAAAGTTGTTGTATGGACCGAATCAAGCGGTGGTGACTGGATGCTTGGAGATGGAATCAATAAGTTCGATAAAGCGTTGGTGGTGATGGTAACCAGCTCACGTTTAGTGGCGGAGGTTGTATGGACAGAATCGGTGGTCGTGCATTGGTAATTGGAGAGCGAGTTCAAGGTTATAAGTTGCGTCTTTTTTGTAAAGGGTTATATATGTTATAGACTCAGGTGTATCATTACAAACTTGTTGTCATGTACAGGTTTAAAGAAAACCCCTAATTTGATTTTGAAGAATAACCCTATGCTATCTTAGAACCGTTTTTTTCCCTAGTGTCAATAATTGCATTTTAGCACTCAAATTCGTTGTTGGTGAGGCCTTCACCAAGTGAATGTCAACGACCTAACCTTGTATTGGTTGAATTCTTTACCAACGTCACACTTAGTGCCTTAACCAGCCAATTATTTTGCGGCTAAACCCCTCTACGAACTAAACTTTAGTGGATAAAACACATGACCTTCAAAATATTGGGTGGTTAAAATCCTTAGCCAACCACATCAAACACCTCCACCAACTGAAATTCAGTAAGTTTAAACCTTTAGCAAACTTGCAAGTTCTATAACGGACACCCCTACCAACGATGTATTACTCTTGAGCAACAAATACTTGGCGGGTGAAATATTACGATAACAAGTACTTTATGCTTTTACCAACGATAGTCGTAGTGATTGGAGATCCGGCGACCAAAATTTTGGTCGTCCATTTTAGTCGAAAGATATCTCTTCCAAAGAAAGATGGTTGGTCCAAGTCTTTAGCAAAGTAGTCTTTAGTCACATAGCGTATCTCGTTGCCATATCGGTTCTTCTGAGCTCCCGACGCTAAAACGGACCTTGTACCCACCGAAATAGAGTAGTCGCTAGATCCCGGTTTCTTGTAGTCCAATATACTTTTAACAGAACCAACTAGACAAATCGACTCAATCTTAATAAAAAGTATATATCAACTTTTTAGATGCAATCATATAGTCGAAACTAAATGCATTCATCAAGGAGTTTATAAAGATACAAGATAACCCCTATAATATTCCACAGCCGCACTCCCCACCAAAAGAAAGTACATATCAACTTTTTTTAGATGCAATCATATAGTCGAAACTAAATGCATTCATCAAGGAGTTTATAAAGATACAAGATAACCCCTATAATATTCCACAGCCGACTCCCCACAAAGATTTGGCAATTAAGCACAAGTTCAATTAAGAACTCCCCCATAAAATGTCATTCCCGAGAGAACAACAAGAGCGACCTTACTTTCACAAGAAAAGAAGGATTTCTTTGGACGTCAACAAATCACATAAGAATATGATTTTGTATCCAAAAATCTCAATTAAATTAACCACAAGAGAACCCATGATTAATTCAATCGGAAATGCTCACATAAGAAAACTTACGCAGGCCACAATATTTACATAAAAAAATATGGATCTGGGAAGATCAATCTTCTGGGCCGAATAAGCAAAGATTCATTCTATTCTTCATCACCATTTGCACAATGACATAATAGACTTAATCTTTGTAAACAAAAGCTCATCCTATCTTCCATCAATATTTGCATAATGACATAATAGGCTTATCTTTGGGAAAATTGGTAATATGTCCCGTTTTCACTAATTTGTTTGGGAATCTATCCCATGACGGAAAATATTAGTGAATCTGTCCCAGCCGTCCACAAAACCGTTAAATGGTCAATATTTTCTGTTGACTGGTAAAAACCAGGTACCGTACCCTCATAAAATTACAAGCACACCCTAAATCCAAACAAAGTTGTTTTGTTTTCATCTCTTCTCGGCACATATGGGTGACTTAATTGAATCCTTACTCGAAAATATCGAGTTGTTATTACATCTAAGTTCCCTTGATCTTTCATATACAACGATCACAAATTACTTGATTCCATCACTTGCCTCGCCAATTTAAGGATTCGAGTACCTTCGGAACTCTGGATGCACTTCCAAGAGACTTTGGAGCACCGACATGATTAAAGGCGTCTTAATTTGGAAAAAATGATCAAAGAGTTTCTGAATCGTGCACCGTAACCCGTTTTAATTTGGAGATAGTGCCATTCAATGTTCACCTACTTCTACAATTTCACATCATCGTCAACATTTTACAAAACCCATCTGCTCCAATTTTTTTCTATAAGCCCTATAAACTCAAGCCACTCTTGACGATTTCTTCCTTTTATAATAAAAAAATTGAAGCTATAAATTATCTCAAAACCTTAGTTACTATTGATTCTAGTAAAAGAGTTCTCGTTCCTCAGTAAAAGATCTTCACTTGAATTTTATAAGAATGTCCAGTTGGTGTATTTAGGATTATTATGATTGTTGTTAGGTTTAGGGTATTAATGGATTTAGATGTTAGGGCATGCGGATGTTGTGGTTTTAAAGGTGTTGTTTTGTGGAAGAGAGATAGAAGCCTTACAAGTGGTTGTTGGGAAGAGGAAGAAGAACAATGAGCGGATTGGAAGAAGAACGAAAAATGTTGAAGTTGGAATTGGATACTCAACCGGTGGTGACCAGAGGTGAAAGCTTCTCCAATGGGGGTATTGCAGACCTTTTTCGCGTGTGCAAAATCACATGTGTGGAATCTTGAATACTTAACTGGAAAACTTAATTGTTGGGATAGATTTCTAAATATTTTCCGTCATGGGATAGATCCCCAAACAAATTAGTGAAAATGGGACATATTCCCAATTTTCCCCTTATCTTTTGTTTGTCAAAAGTTCATTCAATCCTTTATCAATACATGCATATCGACATATGAAAGACTTAACTTTTGAATACGTATGGGACACTCATAGTTCACGGACGCAAACACACATATCCCATAACAAGTTGCACTATATGAAATCATAAAGATTAATACTGCAAAACCATCTTCCAAATAAACTTTAGAATTTAAACAAATAAATCTAAAAACATTGAAGATGAAAATCGTTGGACATAGCTATGTGTAAACACAATAATGGCTAGTCCAAACCCTAGTTATTCTTCTTAAAAACACAAGAATAAAATTCTCATAAGAAGATTTCCTAGACATTGAGACTTCTGAAAAATTCTTTATCATCCCCGAACTCCTTGTCAATCAATGACCATGAGAACATACGGTTCGTGAAGATAAGAGTCAATTCCAACAAACCTTCTAGGTTGATGATGTCGAACCAGGGCCTTCTGAATTTCAAGAGTTCTCATAATAAAAGCCTTTCTTTGTTGAATCTCATTCCTTATTTCCTTCAACTCTTCAAGAACACCAGAAAACTTCAGAGAATTGGAAGGAACAACTCTTGGTTTTCTCACATTCCTTCTTTTCTTTTCAAAGTTGGAGGTATCGGAGATTTTTTTTTTTCCTTCATGATTGATGGCTTAACAATCATATTAACATCTTTTCCATCAGAAGACATGATGCTTGGAGTATCCATATGCGTACGTGTTTGTGAGAGGAAATCACAAAATAAGCTCAACAAACAAATCTTTGGTTAAAAAGAGTTTCAGGGAAGGAAAAAGGTATGTAGGGTTACGAAACCTTTAAACATACAGGTTCGTGTACACACAACTCTCAACCCTATAAAAGGCAGAATTGTCTATTTTAACCCTCTTTTTTTATTAAGAATCAGAGAATACTTTTCCGATATCAATTAGATATGAAAAGCTGCACGAATTCCAGGCCTTACAATGCTCTCAGACAAAACATGAAAAAGAAAAAAAAACAAACTAAAAATCCCCCCCCCTTTTTCCTGGCGAGATTGGGGTATACCAAAACTAATTGGGGTATACCCAATAAGACAAAATAGGGTCATTATGAAGTAAAGTGAAGCTACCCCTTAACCCATATTTTTGTAAATGGCTAAAAATGCCCCCACAATGATTAACTCTAATTTAACTAAAATGATTAGATTAGTTAAATTAGTTAGATTAGTTAGTTGATTTAGTTATAAGTTGAGTTTTAGAAATCATTTAGAGAGAGAATTAGTATGAAGGAGTAGAGGAGATTTTGGGGGGGAAAAGTTAGGGTTTTTGTGAAATTTGTGATATGAGTGAGATGAGTGATTCTAATCCTGATTTTGAAGTGGGGGAGTCTTCTAACTTTCCTCCTACATATGAGTACTTGTATGATGATCTACTAGACCATGATCGAATGGATTACATGCATGACCCTCACTTTTACTTTCCTCAAACTCATGATGGGTATGGAAGTGATAAATGTATTGAGCCAAACGAAGAATCCAATGAGCAAGAAGAACATAATGGAGCCGAAAGTAATCGGGTAGACAACCTACGTGGTGAAGATTGTGATTTTTCCATGCAAATGATCGATTTTGGTTTTTATTTTTCGATTCTGTGTGACGGGGGTCGGCAAGGTCGACGCTTGTCGATCATGCCGCCATAAAAGCCGGGCGTGGTTCTACTTTGAACAACGTCTTGAGCTTTTCATGAGCGGTACCACGCAAGCAATGTAGAAAATTTGAACCTTGCCGACTTTCATTTTTGAAACACGGGAGCCTTTACTTGAAAATGCTTTCACGGCATTTTCATGTTTTCATAACTTGCTTGCATTTGTTTCCATGTCGGCAATGTTTATATTCTATTACGTTCGGTCTTTTATAGCCGCATTGTTTTATATGTCGACCATGCCGACCGTGGTAATACACATCAACTAAACTTTTGATGTTTTGTAGATTGTGGCATTGGTACCTATGGAGGATCGGCCTCAAGCTCGAAAATTAGGGTCCCGATACTTCCTCACATTATGCTAATGATTTGGAATGGAAGGAAAAAGACGACGCGGTCAATTGGATTGTTGAGAAATCCAAAGAGAAGATGTGCGTTCTAGTGAAAAACACCCAACAAAAAGATACGCGGTTTGTGGGAGAAGTTCGCAAACAACAAGAGCAAGGAATGGATGAAAATTTATGAGGACAACATGGCCCTTTGGAATGTTATAGATGAGTCTCGGGAATGTCCCATAGATTTGACTAAAGGAGGTTCAATAGGTTTGAATGAACTCCTCCAATAGATTTGAGTGAGGAGTGATTATGATTAGGGAATAAAGCGACTTTTTGTGTAGTGTACAATGGAGTACTAGACAAAACATTCGTACTTTTGGAGTACTTTTGTAATCGCATGCGTGTTTTGTGTAATGTACTTTGGAGTGCTACGAATGAATGAAATGGATGTGTTTTTTTGGGTGTATTCTCATTTGGTCGGCATCATATTCATTACCAAAACATGCCGGCTATCCCGTGGTCGACGACGGATTATTTCTTCAGATCACGGCCGCAATGCATGACAAGACAGAAAAAATCTGCCTAATATGGCGGCAAGGTCCGGCTTTTGACAAGTCACGCTATATCGTGGTCAACACGGTATTATTTCTTCGACTCACGGCCGCAATGCATGACAAGACAGAAAAAGTTGCACGATATGGCCGGCAAGGTCCGGCTTTTGCTAAGTCACGGCGCTTTATACGGCCAGCGATGTTTATGAAATTTACCACGCCGCCTAAGAACTCCCTTAAAAAATTGTTCCTGGATGTTTTTTACTATTAAGCCGGCACGGTCCTGGTTTTGAGAGGTTGCCGGGCTTTAATTGCGCCCGTATTGTTTTTAAATTAGAACCATGCCGACTAAGAACTCCCTCACAAATTGTTCATGAATGTTATTTTCTATTAAGCCGGTAAGGCGTATTATAATATCCATGCCGACAGGGACAACCGTCGGAAAGCTTTTAATATAGTATAATGCCGACTACGTGGGAGCCAAGTAAGCTTCTAATTTAAGACAATGCCGACTATACATCGGATACAAACCTTAATTAAAGCATACAAACGTTAAAAACTTTACCCTAACACATTTGGGACATATATAGTATCTTTTTCCGGTACACAATTTCTTAGGAGAGGTAATTAGCTTCATCTTACCGTCGCAACATGGATCTGTGCATGGTAGAAGGTTGATTTTAGCAACTTCATCTTCATACGGAGCTACACGCTCATCTATCCAATAGAAAAACCCACAACAAGTGCATTTTGAAGCATACGGCTGATATACACCTCCTATTGCAGCTTTCATGAGAAATAAGAATCCCTTACAACCTTCAATAGTGCATTTGCTTCCTTCAAAGGGACAATCCCTTGCAAAATGACCACTTAGTGTACAAAGACTACAAATATTTGGTGGTGAAACTTCCATTCTTTATGCAAGGTTGAAGATGAAGTTGGGAATGCTTTTATAATAAAAACATACCTAATATCTTGATTTTGAAATTTCTACCCGTTGAGCATTCAATGGGTTGTACTTTGTACCTAAAAGGTGCAACTAACATTCAGTGCCTAAGGTATAGACTTCATACCATGCCGGCCTCAAGTACATTGTCTAAGAGTTCAAAACAAAATAATAACTTCTAAAGCAACTAAAACTGAAAATTCAAATAAGTTTAACAAGTCTCAAACCACAATCTAAGAGTTCAAAACATAATGAAAGAGTTCAAACCACAATCTAAGTTTCTAAACCAAGTGAAACATAATAAAGTTTAAGAATTTCATGGATCCTTCTTGCTTTTCCCTTCCCCTTCACTGGGCCTATGTAGTCACCATCCTCATTGTAATAGGGGTTCACTCCAGAAAAGTCACATGCCCCGAAAAAGTTCTTGGATCAACCTCCTCTTCTTCCTCCTCTGATGATGTGCATTCTTCATAGTTGAGAGGATTGCTAGGACTGTTCATAAACCTTAGAAATTCTTCTGGATTTTCCTTACCCATCAAACATAACTTTCTAAACGGGCAATTCTCTTGGTTTCATCTTTAGGTTCTTCTAAATTGGGATAAATTGTGTCCAAATATTCAAATAGCTCTTCTGCATTGTTAACATGACAAGGTAGTTCTTCTTTTGTTTCCTCTGGGAACCTAAACAATGCACAAATAAGATATATGAAAACAAACAACACAACACTGTTGACCTTCTTCCCCTGGCCGGCAAGACCGATAAATAAAACACTGCCGACTACAAAGAAGCCGAAAAGTTGTTAACCAACTACCTGCCGACTAATAAAACGCCTAATGGTACTATCTATGAAAGATGCCGACTAATAACTTAGGAAATTAAGGTTTTACGATGCCTAACGTCGGCATGGTACAAGTCTAAAATCACGCCGACCAAATATAACCCAAAGATGGTTGGTTATTATACCCTGCAGGCCCTGGTTATTATCCAACAGGCGCCATGGCTCTGATGAAAAGTCGGCATGTTATTCATCCTGAGACCATGCCGGCTCTTTCAAAATACCAACGGCCGGCATGTTGTTCAAGTATCGACCTTGCCAGCCAACAAATCTGAAAATCATAATTTTCGATTTCTAACCTAATCTAACAATCATATACAACAAAACAATAATGGGTTTGAGATTATAAATCACTTACAATCTTCTTTTCGCCTTTAGAGGTTTCTTTTCAACATCTTCAAGGATTGCATTCTTGGGTTTACTCGTTCCAACCTTTCCCTTACCTTTTCCCTCCGATTTGGAGGTTTTCATGTTACCAAATGAATCTCTCTTGTCACTGGATCGTTTAGAATCAACCATTTTTTTTTTGGGTAGAAAATCAAAATTCAAAATTTTGGTTGATTTTAAGTTTTTGGAATGAAAGAGAAGAGGTGAGGGTTTAGAGAAGAAGAATGAAAGACAAGAGGAGAGGTTTTTTGTTAATCGAGTTTTGGTTTTTAAGTTTAGAGTTTAGTTTTAGGTTGATTAGTGTAGGGGTATTAAAGTAACTTTACCACGTTTTGGCCTCCCTTAGTAAGGTCACATGTCCACTTAAAATAGGGTATACCCTAATCTCGTTTTGGTTTTTTTTTTCCCCTTTTCTAGAGCCTGAGGTGTGCAAAATCTTATCTCTTTTGATCAGGCACATGAGACAAGATACACTAACCAACACAATTTAATTTGTGTTGGGGTGAACAATAATATGTCCACCATATCCTTTTCGATCGGAATTCATAGAACCCCGTTTCTCATAGTGTTTAGACCATAAACTTCTTTCTAATGGTCTTGTCTTATCCTTAGAAACTAACTTCTTTGACGAAGATAAAATCTTACATACCTCAGCAGTCTTTTGAACAAGTTTAAGCTTGTTTGCTAATCGATTTGCTCTTCACTGAAGTTTGTTGACATGTCTCAATTTGTGTTTGTACTTGAAACACTTTGATAGCTCATGACCTTTGAGTGAACAATACGAGCATGTCAACCTGGAATATAATTCAGGCACCTGGGATGTGCAAGTTGCTAGACACATAGTGGAACCTGAAACATTAGACAGAGAGTTTCCAACGGAAAGGTCAATTTTTTCTTCTAGATTGGTTGAGTTCTCTTCTGAGAAAATATCAATAGTGATGTATGTAATGCTACAGTTATCAAAATCAATATTTTCACAGAGAAGTGCAATACTTGATTTTCCGTCTTCATTAGAATCATAGTTGTCAGACATTTCATCAAGAGTTGCAGCTAGACCTTTGTTCCCAGTGTATTTCTTTCGATTTGGACACTCATTTTAAAAATGACCAAAACCTTTACACGTAAAGCACTGAGGCATATTCTCGTCATCAGTTTCATCATTATCCCTATTTTTAGGAGGAACACGATTATGAGGTTTATCTGATGACCTGGATTTATCTCTGGAGAACCGTTTACTTCTCTTCAAAAGAAGGTCCCTAAACTGTCTTGTGATCAACGAGACTGACTTGTCGAGATCTTCATATGATGAATCATCCTCAGAAAGATCATCTTTAGAGATGCAAACACTTTTACTTTTATCAAGTAATTTAGTGTTATTTTGTGCTTTGAACGCAACATCCTTTCTAGATTTGGATGTATGCTCATGATCAAAGATCTTCAATTTCCCAACCAGAGTATTTCTGGAAAGTGTTGCGAGATTATTTCCTTCAACGATGGCATGCTTCTTAGAATCGTATCTGGATGGCAGAGATCTGAGAATCTTCATCACAATGTCCTTTTCAGGAATAATCTTACCCAATGCAAAGGATGCATTAACAATTTCAGACACTTTGTGATTAAACTCATCAAATGATTCTTCATTTGCCATACGAAGGTTTTCCCAAATCGTAATTTAGGTTTTGAAGCCTAGCTTCTTTTTCACGAGTATTCCCTTCAAATACGGTTTCTAAGATATCCTGCATCTTTAGACTTTGTGCACGTAGTCACATGATGCTAAAGATCCGGGGTAATGACATGTATGATAGCATTTAAGTTTGTCGAATTTTGCTTTGGCAAGAGGATTTCTTCTGGACTATATCTACTAATATCCTTAGGTTTAGACACATCTCCTTCTGTATCAACCAGAGGAGTATAGCCATTAACAACATGTACCCATGTTTGAAAATCACGAGCTTGAAGAAAATCACGCATAGCAATTTTCCACCATAAGTAGTTTGAGCCATCGAAGACTGGTGGTACGTTTATGGAGATAGAATTTCTGGTCCATAGAGTCAGATCGCTACAAAAACAAACTTATGAGGTCTTTAAACGTGTTTGCCTGCTCTGATACCAATTTAAAAAGTGGGGGTACAACAACCTCACCCAATATTTCGCTTAGCAATTAGTATGGACTAACTCCAATATACTTTTAAGAGAATCAACTAGACAGTCAGATTCAATCTTAATAAAAAGTATATCAAAGTGTTATATCTCAATTTCTCGATTCAATCCTTACTCAAACATATAGAAATATGTGAGTCTGATTGAACACAAGAGAAATTAACTTGAACGGTACCAAAGACCAATGTTCAAGGATCAATCAATTTCAATCAACAACCAAAGGTTGGATTTACCAATTGATCGATTCAACACACAACCTGTGATATTTCAATTGTATAACAAAATATAATGCGGAAAAGAAATAATACAGACACCATAAGTTTTGTTAACGAGGAAACCGCAAATGCATAAAAACCCCAGGACCTAGTCCAGATTAAACACACACTGTATTAAGCCGCTACAGACTCTAGCCTACTACAAACTAACTTCGGTCTGGACTGTAGTTGAACCCAAATCAATCTTACACTGATCCAAGGTACAGTTGCGCTCCTTACGTCTCTGATCCCAGCAGGATACGATGCACTTGATTCCCTTAGCTGATCTCACCCACAACTAAGAGTTGCTACGACCCAAAGTCGAAGACTTTAATAAACAAATCAGTATCACACAGAAAAGTCTACAAGAATAGATAAATCTGTCTCCCACAGAAATACCTACGAGTTTTGTTCCGTCTTTTGGTAAATCAAGGTGAACAGGAACCAATTGATTTACTGGGACTTATATTCCCAAGAACAGCCTAGAAATATCAATCACCTCACAATAATCTTAATCGACTAGCGAAACAAGATATTGTGGAATCACAAACGATGAGACGAAGATGTTTGTGACTACTTTTCTATCTTGCCTATCGGAGAAATTAATCTCAAGCCAATCTTACGATTGTACTCAATCACGATAGAAATAGCAAGATCAGATCACGCAACTACAAAGAAAATAGTTAGGTCTGGCTTCACAATCCCAATGAAGTCTTTAAGTCGTTAACCTACAGGGTCTCGATAGAAACCTAAGGTTAAAGGAGAATCGACTCTAGCTTACACAACTAGTATCACACATGAGGTGTGGGGATTAGGTTTCCCAGTTGCTAGAGTTCTCCTTATATAGTCTCCAAATCAGGGTTTGCAACCTAAGTTACCTTGGTAACAAAGCATTCGATATTCACCGTCAGATGAAAACTGATTAGATTCAAGCTAATACCTTTCAACCGTTAGATCGAACTTAGCTTGTTATACACACATGAAATGTAACTTCATTTAGGTTTGAGTAACCGTACCTAAACGTGTACAAGTCGTCGGTTCAACAGTAGTTAACCAATGGTTAGCCATATGAACACTTTCATATCAACCTTATTCATCTTCACCATAACTAGTTCAAATGACTCAAAAGAACTAGTTAGAGAGTTGTTCAATTGCTTAGATCTCATAGAAGTATGATGGTATTTTCGATGATGTTGTAGTAATAGATTCGTTCAAGACTTGTAGAGATTTTGATTTTTAGACTTAATTTTTAAAGCAAAGAAAATAAAGAACATAGAAGTTGATGTGTTGTGAAAATTATGGAGAGGATGGGGCTAGGATTTCACCATTCATCAATACTTATGTGGTTTATAATTAATTTATATCATGCAATTTAAACAATTGATTCGATTCTAAATTATTGCAAAAATCAGATTTCCAAAATATCAAATGTTAGTCGCAAGTATAACGCATCAAGAGTCTAAAATTAAGCATGCATCATCAAGAGAAAACACATTTGATTAATAAAAATCATTTAATTCATTTTTATCATTGCAATTAATCATATTAAAATATTGCATAAATTTATAAAATAAATATTACCACATAATTCTTGAAAGAACGACTTCCTCTATCACCCCAAGGATTGGGTTTAGCTCATCATCATGGAAACACGCTCAAAAGTTAATTTCATTGCTCAAATAGGTGCTTACAAAGATGAATAGAGTGAAAACAGCAATTTGTAACGCTTATAATTGTTGCAATCGTCATCATTATTGTAACGATAAAAACAAACTGTCGGCGACATCTTGTAGCATTACGACCGTGCAAGGTGTCTTATGTTCTTCGTGTTCTTCAGCTTATGCAGCAGCAGAAATATTACTGCGACTTGATTTTTCGTAACTATGCAACTCTCTGTTCTGGCCCAAACTCTCCGTCCTTTTTTCGTATGATTCCCAGTGACTATTTATAACCCAACAACAACAAAAACTCTCGAAATAACTGCAAATAATCATCCCATAACTCCCTCTGCAATACACGGGAATTGATTCCTTCTATCTCTCTCGCATGCTTCACAAATGTCAACATACTCCAATCTCGCTCATAACACGATCAGAAAGGGCCCAACACACTTCAGATACGTGCAATCCTCAAATACTTCCCAGAAATAAAGCCGAGAATATATTCCTTCCCCGATTCTTCTTTGTTTGATGATTCAGCCAAATCAAGTCGACACAAACAGCTATACCAACCCTGTTTCGTAGAAACAGGCTGGTTCCAACCCAAATCCGAGATTTAATCTCTCTCTCCACAATTCTTCACAGAACCTCTCGGGTTTTTCCTTTCCCGTTTTCTTCGAATCCGAATATCTAGCCCAACTGGATCGAAACCAACACATACGTCATCCCTGTATAGCCCAGGGGAATAAACCCAAAGAGTTTCAGTGATTGAATCTTCCTAAAACACGTCCAAATCTCAAACCCTAATTTCTGCAGATGAAGACAAACTTTTCCCACCAAAAAAAATAATTCAAAAGAGGAAGATAATGGTTGCCCCCTATCCAAAGTAGGGGTGTGAATAGTAGCTGCCTTGAGGGGTGCGTTGGGGTATGAATAACAATGGGTGCCCCTTAGCAATTGAGGTGCCCCTTATCCAAAGTAGGGGTCCGTTTAGTACACGTCCTTCGGGGGTGCCCCGAGCAATTTTTCGAGCCGAATTTTCCAAAAATGTTTATTTCCCGAAAATACCTACAAACACATAAAACACCATAATAAGTGCAAAATCGAGTACCAACAATGCAGAAAATTGAGGACAACTTAGACACAAAAATGTGTCTATCAAATACCCCCAAACTTATTATTTGCTAGTCCTCGAGCAAATTTATTCTAGAAAATAAAATCCTTTGAACCCCCAGGTGGCCCTAATGGCCGATTTTTGTCTCGGGAGGGTTTACAAGAGGTGTACCCACAAAACCTTGACTTCTAATTGGTCACAAGTATCCAAAGAGCTATGAGGACATAGATATTCTCAACTTATCGCCAAGTAACTAGAATGCAAGAGAAGGTATCCGCTCTACAGCTGAATGAAGAAATGGGGAGACTCCGCTTTGCAGCTGGATAAAGAGATATCCGATATACATCTAGATAAACATTATGATATGTATCCGCTTTTTAACTGGATAAGATTAGGAGAGAGATAAAGATGAGAGGGACATCTGCTAAACAGCTGGATAAATTACGTGTGACGAGTTGAACCAGTGCTAGAAAGAACTTGTGTCTGACGGAAAGCGGACTAACAAAGCAACCAATATGCATATCTCTTCGACTCTCTCATAGTGCTCATTAGAAACAACGTCTTCTTCGGCTTCAATCAAGATGATAAACTCTCGAACTTCGTAGAACCTTGACAATTAACTCTACTCCTGAATTTCTTGCTTGAAACTTCCATATAGATTTCTACTTCCCTATGGCCATATTGAACAAAAAGCTAACTACATTTTTTTTTTCTTTTTTTTCATTATATTTTTTTTTTCCGAACATAGTAATAACAAGACTAATAATATTTACATGGCCATGAAAGAAGGACTTTAGCACTTGGAACTTCGCAACTTGTAGTGTCTTGGTATAATGAACTTCAACAACTTACATCGTTTGATTTGCTTTACTCTTATAACTTCTTGTAACTAAGTCTTCAACTTTGATTTTGAATTCTGTTTTTCTATTGTTGCTTATAAACCTTAAACATCTTCAACTTTCTTCATCGATTTTGATGTCGCTCCGCTTGTTGATGATGATAAGTTTCTACTGAGAGAGAGTCGTAATCCACTAATTAAGACTACATTGTGAGGTTGGTTTGTCTTTCTGGCATTTCCGTTTGACCTAATTGTCTTTCCATCATGGATGGTTAGGTCCATCACGATTACCCTCTAAAAGGTAAGTTCTCTCTCCTGAGTGTCAATGATTTCTCAATAATGTCTTTTTCTCTAATGTCTCACCAGAATGTTATCCCTAGCAATTCGAATTTCCATCTTTTCGGTGAGAAACAATATGTAAACTTAGCTAACCGGATACTATGTGACACTAGAAGTTTCTCCCTTACCTCCAAACTTAAATCTAACATTATCCTCAATTTTCTAAAGATGAAAATAAAAGCATGAACAAGGAGAACTGTTACCACTTGATCAGGGAAAAGAAATAGGGGAGGATATTACCGTATGCATGATCGTGGGTACCTCCTAGTAAATGCTAAATTTAAAGTCTTTAGCTAGACATCAAATACCACAAAATGGCTAATCATCCTTCAAAATCATATACCAAAAGTCGAAACAGTTGTGGGTCCATAAGACCAAATAGAGCTAACACAAATATGAGACAACTGCATTGGTTCAGAAAAATGAATTGAAGGAGCACATCCTCATCTAAGGTTTCAGTCAAGACAACTGGGTTTATCTGGGGCACATAACAGGGCTTCATATGTGTTTCTCAATAAATAGATTCATCCGAAAGACGGGTCTCTAATACCTGAGTTACCTCCTGGACAGTATCAGGAGGATCGGGTTGCAAAATCTGGATAAACTCAAGTAAAATCTCAGACGCACAAATCTCGAGTCCCAAGTTAGGGACTCTAATTAGGGATATTTGACGATCACAAGAACCATCACTAACCCTAGACTTAGGTTTCACTACTCACAGACAAACCTCTAACTATTGCTTGAATTTCCGGATCCTCGGAGTCCTTAAAATACTCAAGAGCTTCTTCTAGTTCTCTACCCCCAAACTTAGGGTCATCATTACTCTCCAAAATACCTAAAACTATTTCTTGAATTTCAGAGTCCATAAAATCTTTAAAATATTCAAGAGCCTCTTCTAAAGATTGATCAAACATCTGGTCTAAGAGAATGGTTTCCTCAAATTCATCTAAAGAGTCTCCCAGTAATGTGTCATGCCAATTATCCTGAACTAGATCCTGAACTAAAGTGCTAATCATATTCACTTCTTCTAAATCATTGTTCTCAGAAGGTTATCTAGTAACATTAAAGACATTTAGTTCAGTGGTCATATTACCAAAGGATATGTTCATAAGTCCCGCATCCTACGATTGATAACAACATTAGTGTGGCCAAAAATGGGCGACCTAAAATCACCTGGGATTTGAGCACGTGGGTCCTGAACGGGCTGGGTGTCTAGAACAACAAAATCCACTGGGATATATAAACTTATCAACCTCAATCAGAACATCCTCTATGACACCACGAGGAACTTTGACATACCTATCAGCTAATTGTAGTGTCATTTTAGTCGGTTTCAACTTACCAAGACCTAGCTGGGTATATACATGATACGGGAGTAAGTTAACACTAGATCCTAAGTCAAGTAATGCCTTATCAACCATGTGATTACCAATCGCACAAGATATGGTGGGCATCCAGGGTCCTTATACTACTTAGGGGGTGTTTGGTTTAGAAGAATTGAACTTACTTGACCAGCTAAAAAAGCTTTCTTATGGACATTAAGCTTACGCTGTCGTGTACAAAGATATTTAAGGAACTTGGAATAAGCAGGTATTTGCCTAATTGCTTCTAATAATGGAATATTGATGTTTACCTGCTTAAATGTTTCCATTATTTCGTTGAAAGTTGACTCCTTCTTAGTTGGGCCTAACAACTGTGGAAATGGGTCTCTAGGAACAAAAGTAGTCTTATCATGAATTTCTTGGGACTCTTGAGAGACTGTTTCAGTTTCCTAAACTACAGGCTCCTCTTGGATAGTAGAAGGTGGAACTACAGTATGTCCACTAGGCATGGCTACCTTATTGTCTATTGTTTTACCGCTCCTAAGGTTTGTTATCGAATTCACATGATTTGATGATTTCTCACTAGCTAAAGATATTTGATGAACTCCTCTAGGATTAGGTTGTGGTTGACTAGGGAAACTTCCGTTATCTCTCTCACTTAGAGTCTTAGCTATTTGACTTACTTGAAGTTCCAACTTAGCAAGAGTTTTGGAAGTAGTTTGAAAATTCTGTTTGGTTTCTTGTTAAAAACTAACCTGGCTCTTTACTAACATTTCTTGGCTCTTTGCTAACATATCCTGGCTCTTTGTCAATATACTAATAGATTCCTCTAAGCTAGTCATTATATTCTCAGAAGGTTTCTGGAACTGGGTTGGATCTGAAGAATTCTTAGTATAACCAAAACCTGGGGGAGGCTGAGAATTACTAGACTGGCCTTAACTCTGGTCCTTAGACCAAGAGAAATTAGGATGGTTTCTCCAACCAGGGTTGTAGGTTTCTGAGTATGGGTCAAACTTCTGACGGTTTTCAAACCTAGAGTTGTTATACAGAGCATGGGCTTGCTCTTCACTAACATGACCTTCCTAGAACGAGTTATCGGGCTCTATTCCACAACTAGAGACTTGAGAGGCTCTAATTCTATCATTAGGTTCAACAAGGGACCTATTTTTAGACTGACCTAATTCCAAAGCTTGTAACCTTCTAGATAAAGCAGCAAACTTAGCATCTGACGCAAAACTTGTATCTACCACATTGGTGCTACTTCTATTAACCAAGAGTCTTTAAGGGGGTTCAACACAAGACTCCCACTGTTGGGATTTTTCAGCTACATCTTCTAAGAAGGAAAATGCGTCATCAACAGTTTTACTAGTGAACTCACCGGCGCACAAAGATTCGACCATGGCTTTGGTCGAATAGTCTAGACCATCATAAAGAATCTCTACTAATTTCATTTTCTCAAACCCATGGTGAGGACATTGGGATAAGAGATCATTGAATCTCTCTAAAAACCTATAAAGAGATTCTCCCTCTTGTTGCACACTAGCACTAATTTTCTGCCTAACAGCTGCAGTTTTATGCTTAGGGTAGAATTTCAAATAGAATGCAGCAATAAGTTCCTTCCATGTTTATATGGATTCAGATGGTAGGTTATGCATCCAGGTCTTGGCTTTATCTTTCAAGGAAAAGGGGAACATCCTAAGTTTCAAGACTTCGTCACTAAGGTCTTTAATATTAATTGTTCCACAAATTTCTTCAAAGTCCCTAATGTGAAAGTAAGGGTTTTCATCATCTTTTCATAAGAATATAGGGATCATCTGAAGAATACTAGGTTTCAACTCATAATTAGCCGTAGAGGCTGGCAACTTAATGCACGATGGTCGGTTAGACCTAGTTGGGTACATGTACTCCTTTAAAGTTGTCATTGTTGGGATAGTAAAAATCCTAGGGGTACTTTCCTCACGAAGAGACAAATTCTCAAAGCTGAAGTTTCCAAAAACGGGCTCTCAAAAGAAGAGTCTTCGAGCTCCCCGCTTCCACAAGAAGAACTACTAGGTTTTTCACTAATTAAACGACCTAGAGTGTCTCTTTTCCAAGCCAGTTCTCTAATGACCTCGGGCATACACTAGAAAAACAAAAATAAAATACAAAAAATCATAAAAGGAGAGAAGTTCTAAGAAAACACACACAAGGCTGACTCCACCACAACAAACCTACTGATTTCTAGCAAACAAAAAGCATGATGGCTCCACTTAGATTGTTTCTAGACCAGTTCTAATCTTTCGAAAGGGAATTTGTTACAATTTAAGCAAAGCCCTCTGGAATCAATCTGAGTTAAAGTAAGTTGAATAGAGACAAGGGAAGCTCAATGGAGCTTTGACACCCAAGCCTCACTGGAAAAACATTCACTTGGGTTACAAGGCGGCACGCTCAACTTACATTAACCATCATGAACTTCAAAGTATGCTTAAAAGAGCAACCAATATTTTTCGAACGACTTTCCTATTAAGCTCGTTACCCTATCGGTCTCGTTCTAGTCAGTATTTTAAGCTTAGGTTCGCGTTTGGTATCGTTTTCCTAAGGCGGGCAAGAAGAGAACGGTGATGAAATCCGAACCCTTATCTTAATTTGGCCGATCCTTGCCCTTTACTAGAAAATTAAACCGTTTTCAGTCCTCAATATATATTCACGCGACAGTAACCCGCCGACAGGGGATTCGCGGGTGTTTAGACAAACTTACCTCCCGTTCTAGACGGGGGATGAATCGATGTAGTCGACTCGGGCCACGACTCCTATGTCATGTACGAACCCGAGGGGCCGAGGCAATATTGTAATTGCCGTCCTTCTCTGCAAACAATTTAATATTTAATATACCCTTCCTTAGGGTTTAAAAATAAAATAAAAATGTCCAAGTCCAAGTCCAAAGTCCAAAGTCCAAAGTCGAAAAAGGGAAAGTCCAAAAGAAAAATTTTTTACAAAAATAGAAGATTCCTAATACATTTCTAAGAAATAAAATAAAAAAAATATATTGTGTCTCTCTTTTCTTTACTTTTTAATTTTTCTTTCGCTCTTTTCGCTTTGTCTTTTGACTCCAAATTTTTAAGTAATCACCAACAGCTTTGGCAACTTCTTTTTCTTTCGCTCCAAATTCCAAAAACCTGTAATAAAAATACAAATACCCAAAAACGTAAAATAGAACAAATAAAAAAAAAAAAAAAGCTAAAAACTCTAAACCTATAGACAAGTCTGCATCGGCGGCGACAAAAATTGATGGTATTTTCAATGATGTTGTAGTAATAGATTCGTTCAAGACTTGTAGAGATTTTGATTTTTAGACTTAATTTTTAAAGCAAAGAAAATAAAGAACATAGAAGTTGATGTGTTGTGAAAATTATGGAGAGGTCAGGCTAGGATTTAACCATTCATCAATACTTATGTGGTTTAAAATTAATTTATATCATGCAATTTAAACAATTGATTCGATTCTAAATTATTTCCAAAATCATATTTCCAAAATATCAAATGTTAGTCGCAAGTATAACGCATCAAGAGTCTAAAACTAAGCATGCATCATCAAGAGAAAACACATTTGATTAATAAAAATCATTTAATTCATTTTTTATCATTGCAATTAATCATGTAAAAATATTGCATAAATTTATAAAATAAATATTACCACATAATTCTTGAAAGAACGTCTTCCTCCATCACCCGAGGATTGGGTTTAGCTCATCATCATGGAAACACGCTCAAAAGTTAATTTCATTGCTCAAATAGGTGCTTACAAAGATGAATAAAGTGAAAACAACAATTTGTAACGCTTATAATTGTTGCAATCGTCACTGTTACAGAACGATAAAAACAAACTGTCGCTGACACTGTAGCGTTACGACTGTCTGAAGGTGTCTTATGTTCTTCGTGTTCTTCAGCTTATGCAGCAGCAGAAATATTACTACGACTTGAATTTTCGTAACTATGCAACTCTCTGTTCTGGCCCAAACTCACCGTCCTTTTTTCGTATGACTCCCAGTGACAATTTTTAACCCAACAGCAACAAAAAATCTCGAAATAACTGCAAATAATCCTCCCATAACTCCCTCTGCAATACACGGGAATTGTTTCCTTCTATCTCTCTGCATGCTTCTGTCAAATGTCAACATACTCCAATCTCTCTCATAACACGATCAGAAAGGGCCCAACACACTTCAGACACGTGCAATCCTCAAATACTTCCCAAAAACAAAGCCGAGAATATATTCCTTCCCCGATTCTTCTTTGTTTGATGATTCAGCCAAATATAGTCGACACAAACAGCTATACCAACCCTGGTTGGTAGAAACAGGCTGGTACCAACCCAAATCCGAGATTTAATCTCTCTCAAAACTCTCCAAAATTCTTCACAGAACCTCTCGGGTTTTGCCTTCCCTGTTTTCTTTGAATCTGAATATCCAGCCCAACTGGATCGAAACCAACACATACGTCATCCCTGTATAGCCCAGGGGAATAAACCCAAAGAGTTTCAGTGATTGAATCTTCCGAAAACACGTCCAAATCTCAAGCCATAATTTCTGCAGATGAAGACCAACTTTTCCCGCCAAAAAAATAATTCAAAATAGGAAGATGATGGTTGCCCCCTATCTAGAGTAGGGGTGCAAATAGTAGCTGCCTTGAGGGGTGCGCTGGGGTGTGAATAGCAGATGGGTGGCTCTTAGCAATTGATGTGCCCCTTATCCAAAGTAGGGGTCCGTTTAGCACATGTCCTTCGGGGGTGCCCCGAGCAATTTTTCGATCCGAAATTTCAAAAACCGTTTAATTCCCAAAAATACGTACAAACACATAAAACACCATAATAAGTGCAAAATCGAGTACCAACAATGCAGAAAATTGAGGACAACTTAGACACAAAAATGTGTCTATCAAAGTATACAAGACACAATCGAAGCAAAAACAGTTTTGATTCACTCGAATCGATTCATGAACATTATAGCCACGGTTTGCAAAGATTGCATTCCTTAATTTATAAATGTCATTGTTCACGAATTAAACTGTTTTTAGAAAATAACCTACTTAAGTACGCATACCTGTACGCATACTTAAGTACCCAGACTGAGCTCGTTTTCAGTTCACAAACTCCAGGCCCAGAAATTCACGGGATGTGAACTTCCGATAGTACGCGGACTTAGTTCCTGGTCATCTCGAGCAGCAAAGTATGCGTACTTTGGTTCAAGGATTTTGGACTTACACAAGTATGAATTCACATACAATGTTTATATCCAAACATGGTTATATATTCTAAACTCTCATTTCAATCATTGAAACATTCTTAGAGGATATTGTATAGTTGTTATTCACAAACTATTTTTCATCAAAGCGATTTTCAAGTAATTAAAATAACCATCATGACTTTCGTCACTAGTAAAGATGAACCTGGCCAAAGCAAAAGCTTACTAACACATATTTCGCGAAATAGATACGCGAGATAAACTCGACTCAAAATAGTAAATGTGTATAATCGAAGTCTATATAGCAATACAACTTTTGTCTAAAGATAGGAGATAGAGTAGATAGACTTTTGAGTGGTAGATAAGTTCAAGTCTCCACATACCTTTTTGTCGATGAAGTTCCTCCCCATTCCTTGAGTAGTTCTTCGTCTTTGCATGATGAACACTGTGGAGTCTAGAGCTCAACTACATTTTCTATCCTAGTCCGAGACTTAGCTATAAGTAGACTAGAAATCAAGACTTATAGTTTTGGCAACTAAACTTGACAAACAAGCTTGAGATAGCAACGCTTGCGAGTTCGACCGAGCAGTGCTCTAACAACATGTTTGATTTATCGTAGGAATTAGTGGAGTCATAGACTTGATTCTAGTCTTGTCTAGATTGTCACGATACTTGACTGAGTAATAGCCTAAGCTATCTAGACTTTTTCGAAGTGGCGTAGCTTGAAGGAAAGACTCGTCTCCAAGGTTATGTGTGACTAATAATGAGTGTGCCATAAGATGTCATTATAATTAGCTAACATAGCGCACCATATTAATAGATGGCTAAGCCGTGACACGGGTCGTGACCTAGTCGATAGCCAGCAAAGTCGACATGGACATGAGTGCTAGGCTTAGTGCAATGTCGTCGCCATATGGCTAGGCTAGGCCGAGAGGCAAGGAGGCCGTATCCATATGGCTTGTCTAGGCGAGACATGGCTAGGCCGGGCCTGAAGAAAAGGTGGCTGCGTCTACTAGCTTGGCTGGGCCAAGAGACTAGGAGGCCGTTGCATGGTTATGCCAAGCTAGGCCATCTAGCAAGGAGACTGTGGCCATGGTTAGACAGGCCGTCAAACAGGGAGGTCATGACTAAGAAGCAGGGTGGCCGGCTAGGTTAAGTTTAGGGCAAGGTAGCCGTGGGCCAAGAAAAACTGAGAGATAGGGAGTCCGTGGCCTGACTAGCTAGTTGGCTAGCTAGGAGGCTAGGCTAGGCCAAACTAGGAGCCAAGGGGGGCCGTGACTAGCTATGCTAGGGATGAGGTGGCCGCGACCACTAGATAGGTCAAGGCTGGGAGATAGCGGGCCATGGCCTGACTAGCTGGCAAGCTCGGGAGCTAAGGGGGCCGTAGCCATATGGCTAGCTAGGCGGAACATGGCTAGGCCGGAGGGCAAGGTAGCCTGGCTTGCCAATATAAATGGATATCGTGGCCAAAGACATGGCCAGGCCGAAGGATACGATAGCCGTGGCCAATGGCCAAGCTAAGGGGTGAAGAGACCCTGACCAAGACAAGGTGGCCATGGTCGGTTGGGATAGACTAAGAGGTCGTAGATAGTTAGGGAACTAGTGTCTACGGCCTTGGATAGTTTACTAGCTAGGTATTCCGTGGACAAAGACATGGCCAAGCCAAGAGATAAGGAAGTCGTGGCCTGTCTAGCCAGTTGTCTAACTAGGGAATTTAATGGCCACGCCTGGTTATGTAGTGCGGCCATGTTTGGTGTTAGAATACTGCCGTGGAAGTTATGCGACTCGAGGTAATATTCCAAATATTATGCTTCTGGTGATACTTTTATTCTAAGTAGCGCAGTTGTCTATTCTGAATACTTATAAATTGTA
Organism: Papaver armeniacum; assembly: GCA_023531295.1. Classification (NCBI taxonomy): domain Eukaryota; kingdom Viridiplantae; phylum Streptophyta; class Magnoliopsida; order Ranunculales; family Papaveraceae; genus Papaver; species Papaver armeniacum. The sequence goes on along the minus strand of JAJJWW010009367.1, from coordinate 10,946 downwards.
TCATCATCATATGCCTATTAATACATGATAATTTGTATGGCCATACATAAGATAATGAGAGTTCAGCCGAGTGAAGCTCTAAAATCCTGTAGGAATACTGAGGGCCATTGTGGCCATTAGTAAGCTATGCACTCTCAATTTTCTTTGCGGAATATGACATAGCAAAATGAGTTCATAATTCTGATGCCGGGTCAGAAGCTCATACACATTTATCTGTACTTCTGGCAGAAGCAAAATTACAATTTTCTCCCTTGTCAAAAACCCACCATCTACATTAAGTCCCCTGCTCAGCGCGGAACAATAATGTTTCGTGGTATGCACTAGATGGTGACGTTGACACTTACAGAGGCAATGAACGAATTTTTAGAAAAATATAATAGTTTACCTCAATCATCACAGCTTAAGGCTCATCTAGGCTGCTCCTGCACGTACATCAGCTAGAACAAGTATGGTCTTCCGCAGGAGCAAAGGTGGCGCGACTACCAGCCTTGGACGAGACAGACATGTATGGCCTCGGCTACAAGTCATAATGGGCTTTGATTCGGCCACTATGGCCCGAAGAGAAATCCTTCTTTACATAACTCACGTATGTAAAAAAAATAAATTTTTTTTACAGCTTTCGGTCAGAGCAGCTGAAAAGACGAGGGTACCCAAATATACCCCAACCTAAAACTTTTCCACCTATAAGTCCTTTCTCCGAAAGTGATTGTCTATGGACAGAGTCGAGACAATACAAATAATCGGTTCACACTTCGTGTGATCGTCTATGGATACGAGATTGAGACAATACAACAACGAAGTATGTTTACTTGATAAATGGTTTGGACTTAACCAAACATAATAGGATTACTATCAAGTAAATAGGAATTAACGTTTGTGTATTTTACTTCTAATTATAATAAAAACAATTATAATTGCGGAAATAGAAAAGTAAAAGACACAACAAGATTTTGTTAACGAGGAAACCGCAAATGCAGAAAAACCCCGGAACCTTGTCCAGAATTGAATACTCTCGGGATTAAGGCGCTATACAAAATCAAACCAACTTCGTATAATTGAGACCAAGCAACTAAACCTATAGTTCACCTAGTTCCGTCTGTATTCCCATGCCTCCAACTTGTAATAAGTCACCTACTTGGAACAATTCCTTTGGTTCGTATTCCAAACAGTAAAGGAACAACAAATATGTTTGGTAGCAACTCTTTTCAACCAAGTGATGTGAGTTCGACACAAGGCTCTTCCGTTTATCCCAATAAACTCATTTGTCATGTCCTTAGATCTATCTAATAACAACAACCAAAGTCATTGTCAAGATTTTGCAATCAATACTTTGAATCACAAAGAATTGTATTGATGCCGATCTACTCAACTAATCAATCCAATCTACCACAAGGATAAACCGATTATAGTTGGATCCTCTTTAACCGAAACAAGTATTGTGCACGCCAAAGATTATGAACCCAAATCAGAAATCTTCTTCGTCTTCAAATCTTCTTAGATCTTCAATAAACACCTGCACACAATAAACTTGAATATCTTGTGATCAATCACACATAGAACATAGTCTGTTAACAATGGATTATCACAAGACGTCTTTAGATCTACAAACAGTCTAAAGATCTCCGTCGAAACTTCGATCTAGTTTGAGTGAATCTTATATCAGAAGAGAAGATTCTCAAGCATAAACAAACTAGGTGCAATCAAATTTCAACAACCGTTAGTCAATCAAGTCAATGGAAAACTAATAATAAACCGCAATTATCTAGTTTCCCACCAACGGTACTAATAGAGCTTCTCAATCCCAAAGAAGTCTTTAAACCGAGCGGTCGTAAGAGATTTCGCCTAATTAGGTTACTTTCCTCTCCGAATAGGCGGCTCCACCAATAACAACACAACTAGGTAGTTTTGCTGGCTCTGAGGATTAGTTTGCTCGAAATGCAAACTTTGATATTTATAGACCAAGGAAGTTTGGACACCAAGGAATTTCCCAAACCGAAAATATTCTCAAGATATGCAATATATTTCCAAATTCGGTTTCCATAATTCCTGGAAATGCTTTGTCCAAACATTGACCGAAATCTCTTAGAAAATCTCCAACTAGTAAATGCACATTACTAATTTTCATTTTCCAAAAATAAAATTAAAAACCTTAATTAAAATATTCTCAATTTATTTTCGATCCGGGATTTTCCTTTAGCTATTAAGGAATATCTTTGAACAATAAAAGATAAGCGTTACTGCACATGTTCAAAGTATGTCGACATCTTTACTTTGTAAGTCCTCTTTCATACTGACAATCTTGGAATCGATTTTCCACACTTCCAGACAAGTTTAGAATTGGTTCATCTAACTTCCAAGAACTATGTGATTGATCAAGAACACTCAATCACCAAACAAGGGTTTCACGGTTCTACCAAAACAAGTTTTGGTTCTACCTCCATGTGGGTACTGGAATTAGTCACGCTAGCTTTCCGAAATTCGGTTGACTAGGTACTAGGATCGGTTCCCACATATATATGGTATGTAACTTGTATTTTTTGCGTATGTCCATAGGATCGGTTCTCAATATCTAAAAATGTGTTGCACATGTTCATAGGATCGGTTCCCAATATCTAGAAACTTGTTGCACCTCTTACAAGGATCGATTCTATTAGAGCATAGCTCGGTTGAACCCACCAAGTGTTGGTATGTCAAGTTTGGTTGTCATATTTTAGTGAATCAAAACTCATGTTAAGATTCGCTTGATTATGTACTAGAGTCAACTTCGTATACGTTAGCCTCAAATTATTAGGATACGAGACTTTACAAGTATTGTAAATACTTGAAGATGTGAAGAAGCAAGGAGCTACAACGACAACAATCATCCTTCCACTTGAGGTTAGTGATATTTGACTTGAACTGTTTCATTCCCTAACTTATCTTCCAAGTCGTGCATATTGAAAACAAAACTGCGAAGCATATTTGAACTCTAGATAGACATAGTATTAAGGAATACAATACGAGGTTTATTGCTTAACCATTAAACTTTGTAGATAAGACATCGCCATAATCATTTGAATGCTATTGTGATTATGTATGGGTATGAGGTGAGGAATATTTCATCCTAGGGAACAATGTTTTACATGTGTTTTAAGGAAGTAAGTTCATAAACTTGTTTGTGAATCGAAAAGGAAATCGCCAAGCGTTATTGGTTTTGTTATTCATTGCATATCTTATGAACAACTAATATGTGTGATTGAATATAACCGTTCACGACTTGTTGTGTTCTTGGTAGAACTTTTCACAAAGGCCTGACTTATGTATTGGTATGACTTTTATTAGTGAAACCGATCTTAATTAATCACCTGAGATGGTATGATCTTGTTTGTGATTTTCTGTCTGACCAAATATGGGAAAGGGGAACCGATCCTAGTAAGAGGTGCAGTACATCACAAAGGGGAACCGATCCTTGTATGAGGTGCAACACGATTTATAGCAAAAAGGGGAACCGATCCTATGAACATGTGCAACACGTTTTTAGGCAAAGGGGAACCGATCCTATGGACATGTGCAACACATATAAGTTAGATACCATATATATGTGGGGAACCGATCCTAGTACCTAGTCAACCGAATTTTTGAAAGCTAGTGTGACTATGCACAATACTCACATGGAAGGTAGAACCGAAACTTGTTTTGGTAGAACCGTTAAACCCATGATTATGATTGAATTTTATTTGATCAATCGCATAGTTCTTGAAAGTTAGATGAACCAATTCTAAACTTGTCTGGAAGTGTGGCAAATCGGTTTCAAGGTTGTAAGTTTGAAAGATAACTTACAAAGTTAAGATGTCGACATACTTACAATGTTTATTTCTTTAATTGTTCAAAGTTATTCCTTAATAGCTAAGGGAAGAGAATCCCAGGATCGAAACATAAATAAGTTAAGAATCTTTTAATTAAGGTATTTAACTTTATTTTGTAGGGAAATAAGAATTAGTAATGTGCATTTACTAATTAGAGATTTTCCGAGAGATTTCGATTATTATTTTTGGACAGAGCATTTCCAGGAATTATGGAAACCGAATTTGTGCTTTAATGAATATCTTGAGAATATTTTCGGTTTTGGAAATTCCTTAATGTCCAAACTTCCTTGTCTATAAATACTTGAAGTTTGCCTTTCTAGCAAACTAATCCTTCGTAACAACAGACTTCCTCTTTGTTGTGTTGTTACTGGTGTAGCCGCCTATTCGGAGAGGAGAGTAACCTAATTAGGCGAAATCTCTTACGTCCGCTCAGTTTAAAGTCTTCTTTGGGATTGAGAAGCTCTACGAGTACCGTTGGTGGGAAACTAGATAATTGCGGTTTATCTTTTGTTTTCTTTGATTTGATTGACTAACGGTGGTTGAACTTTGATTGCACCTAGTTTATTTATGCTTGAGAATATTCTCTTCAGATATAAGATTCACTCAAACTAGTTCAAAGTTTCGACAGGGATCTTTAGACTGTTGTTAGTTCTAAAGACGATCTTGTGATAATCCATTGTTAACAGACTCCGTTCTGTGAGTGATTGATCACAAGGGATTCAAGTAATTGTGTGCAGGTGTTTATTGAAGATCTAAGAAGATTTGAAGACAAAGAAGATATTGAAGATTTCTTATTTGTGGGTTCATAATCTTTGGTGTGCACAATACTTGTTTCGGTAAAAGAGGATCCAATTAATAATCGGTTTATGTTTGTGATAGATTGGATTGATTAATTGAGTAGATTGGCATCAACAAAATTCTTTGGATTAATAGTGTTGTTGGCTTAATCTTAAACGATTACTTCGGTAATTGAACATAAGATAGATCTAAGGACCTGACGAAGGAGTTTATGTTAAGATAAACAGAAGAACCTTTGTCCGACTCATATCACTTGGTTGAATAGAGTTGATACCAAACAAATTTGTTGTTCCTTTACTATTTGGAATATGAACCAAAGGAATTGTTCCAAGTACGTGACTTATTCATAGGTCGGAGGCATGGGAATACAGACGGAACTAGGTGAACTATAGGTTTAGTTGCTTGGTCTCAACTATACGAAGTTAGGTGTAATTTTGTGTAGCGGCTTAATCTTGAGAGTATTCAATTACGGACAAGGTCCTGGGTTTTTCTCAGTTTGCGGTTTCCTCGTTAACAAAATCTTGTTTGTGTCATTTACTATATATTTCCGCATTATAATTGTTTTATTATAATTAAAGTAAATCACACAAATGTTAATTCCTATTTACTTGATAAGTGAATCCTATTGTTTTTGGTTAAGTCTGAATCTTTTTATCAAGTAACATACTTCGTTGTTGTATTGTCTCGATCTCGTATCCATAGACGATTACACGAAGTGTGAACCGATTAGTTGTATTGTCTCGACTCAGTCCATAGACAATCACTTTGGGAGAAAGGACTTATAGGTAGGAAAAGTTTTAGCTTGAGGTATATTTGGGTACCCTCGCCTTTTCAATTGGTATCAGAGCAGGCAAACACGAAAAGATCTAACAATCTGTGTTTGGTGCGATCCAACCTATAAGAAATGAGTCAAAGTAAGATTGGTTGTCAAGTTTGGTTGTCATATTTTAGTGAATCAAAACTCATGTTAAGAGTCGCTTGATTATGTACTAGAGTTAAACTTCGTATAGGTTAGCTTGAAAGTATTAGGATATGAGACATTACAAGTATTGCGAAGACTTGAAAATGTGAAGAAGCAAGGAGCTACAACGACAACAATCATCCTTCCACTTGAGGTTAGTGATATTTGACTTGAACTGTTTCATTCCCTAACGTATCTTTCAAGTCGTGCATATTGAAAACATAACTGTGAATCATATTTGAACTCTAGATAGACATAGTATTAAGGAATACAATACGAGGTTTATTACTTAACCATTAAACTTTGTAGACAAGACATCGCCATAATCATTTTAATGCTATTGTGATTATGTATGGGTATGAGGTGAGGATTTCATCCTAGGGAACAATGTTTACATGTGTTCTAAGGAAGTAAGTTCATAAACTTATTTGTGGACCGAAAAGGAAATTGCCAGGTGTTATTGGTTTTGTTATTCATTGCATATCTTATGAACACCAATATGTGTGATAGAGTATAACCGCTCACACCTTGTTGTGTTCTTGGTAGAATTGTTCACAAAGGCCTGACTTATGTATTGGTATAACTTTTATTAGTAAAACCGATCTTAAGTAATCATCTGTGGTATGATCGGATTTTGTTTGTCTGACCTTGTAAGGGAAAGGGAAGCGATCCTAGTAAGGGAAAGGAAACCGATCCTAGTAAGGGGTGCAGTACATCAAAGAGAACCGATCCTTGTATGGGGTGCAACAAGGTTTATAGCAGAAAGGGGAACCGATCCTATGGACATGTGCAACATATATAAGTTAGATACCATATATATGTGAGGAACCAATCCTACTACCTAGTCAACCGAACTTTTGGGAAGCTAGTGTGACTATGCACAGTACTCACATGGAGGTAGAACCGAAACTTGTTTTGGTAGAACCGTGAACCCATGATTGTGATTGAATGTTGGTTTAATCAATCACATAGTTCTTGAAAGTCAGATGAACCAATTCTAAACTTGTTTGGAAGTGTGGCAAATCGGTTTCAAGGTTGTAAGTGTGAAAGAGAACTTACAAAGTTAAGGTGTCGACAAACTTTGAACACGTGCTGTGAATGTTTATTTCTATAATTGTTCAAAGATATTCCTTAACGGCTAAGGGAAGAGAATCCCAGGATCGAAACATAAGTAAGTTAAGAATCTTTTAATTAAGGTTATTAATTTCATTTTGTAGGGAAATTACAGAATTAATAATGTGCATTTACTAATTAGATTTTCCGAGAGATTTCGATTGTTATTTTTGGACAGAGCATTTCCAGGAATTATGAAAACCGAATCTGTGCTTTTATGAATATCTTGAGAATATTTTCAGTTTTGGAAATTCCTTGGTGTCCAAACTTCCTTGTCTATAAATACACGAAGTTTGCCTTTCTATCAAACTAATCCTTCGCAACAACATATTTACTCTTTTGTTGTTGTTACTGATGTAGCCGCCTATTCGGAGAGGAGAGTAACCTAATTAGGCGAAATCTCTTACGGCCGCTTAATTTAAAGTCTTCTTTGGGATTGAGAAGCTCTAGCACGACCCGTTGGTGGGAAACTAGATAATTGCGGTTTATCTTTGTTTTCGATTGATTTGATTGACTAACGGTGGTTGAAATCTGATTGCACCTAGTTTGTTTATTCTTGAGAATTTTCTCTTCTGATATAAGATTCACTCAAACTAGTTTAGAGTTTCGACAGGGATATTTAGACTATTGTTAGTTATAAAGACGATCTTGTGATAATCCATTGTTAACAGACTCCGTTCTGTGCGTGATTGATCACAAGAGATTCAAGTGATTGTGTGCAGGTTTTTATTAAAGATTTAAGAAGATTTGAAGACAAAGAAGATATTGAAGATCTAACTTGGGTTTTATAATCTTTGGTGTGCACAATACTTGTTTCGGTAAAAGAGGATCCAAATAATAATCAGTTTATCCTTGTGGTAGATTGGATTGATTAATTGAGTAGATCGGCATCAATACATTTTCTTGTGATTAAAGGTATTGATTGGCTTAATCTTAAACGATTACCTTTGGGTGATTGAACATAAGATAGATCTAAGGACCCGACGAAGGAGTTTATGCTAAGATAAACAGAAGAGCCTTTGTCCGACTCATATCACTTGGTTGAATAGAGTTGATACCAAACAGATTTTTTGTTCCTTTACTGTTTGGAATACGAACCAAAGGAATTGTTCCAAGTACGTGACTTATTCACAAGTCGGAGGCGTGGGAATACGAGACGGAACTAAGTGAACTATAGGGTTAGTTACTTGGTCTCAACTATACGAAGTTAGGTGTAATTTTGTGTAGCGGCTTAATCCTGAGAGTATTCAATCCTGGACAAGGTCCCGGGGTTTTTCTGCATTTGCGGTTTCCTCGTTAACAAAATCTTGCTGTGTTATTTACTTTTATTTTTCGCATTATAATTGTTTTATTATAATTAAAGTAAATCACACAAACGTTAATTCCTATTTACTTGATAAGCAATCCTATTGTGTTTGGTTAAGTCCGAACCTTTGTATCAAGTAAACATACTTCGTTGTTGTATTGTCTCGATCTCGTATCCATAGACGATCACACGAAGTGTGAACCGATTAGTTGTATTATCTCGACTCAGTCCATAGACAATCACTTTCGGAGAAAGGACTTATAGGTAGGAAAAGTTTTAGCTTGAGGTATATTTGGGTACCCTCGTCTTTTCAATTGGTATTAGAGCAGGCAAACACGAAAAGATCTAACAATCTGTGTTTGGTGCGATCCAACCTATAAGAATGAATCCAAAGGATGATTCAGTTAACGTAAGTCAAGATAATGAGAATAAGATCTCAAGGAAAACCAATGGAAATTGGTCTCGAAAGTCTTGTCGAAAATCAAAGAAAAAGTCTATGACTAATATTTTGATTGCGGATAAGGTTTCTGATCAGAAAAGAGTGAGTTCGAAACTCACGAAACATGGTTTGGACTCGTCTCCAATTCATTGTGAAAAATCGTCTGAAAGGGATTCGATTCTCTTGTCTGCCCAAGTTCTGAATTTCGTAAGGTGATAGAAAGCTTTTTCAAACATATTGAAAAAAATTCAGAAAAGGGTAAATCCATTGACAGTCTAGATGATGTCCTAGAACTTATCGTTCAAATGAATGTAAGAATATGTGAAGGAAAGCGAGAAACACTTAGTCTTCAAAATAATCTGATAGATTATGAGGAATAAAAACTAGCTTTATGCAATGAAGTTCATCAACAGACTAAAGAGTGTGAAATTCTTACTCAATCGCTGGAACACTCACAGATAAGGAATAAGGTCCTTATTGAGAAACTCCTTACTGTAACATGTCAGGAGGTATATCTGAATAAGTGTTTAGAAAAACATTTCCATCAAGGAATGAAAACCTTAAGAGGACATATAGAACGTCTTGAACAAGAGACGTTAGAAAACTGTCGACTGGCAGATCTAGACAAAACGGGTTCAAGTTCGAGGAACATACCATCCTGGGCACAATATGTAATTAAGGATATTGTATTACGCAATTCCCTTAACAAAGAGGATGGGTTCAAAACCACGAAGAAGAACATGATCATGTTCAAAAGGGAAAAAGATCTTCTCCTGTGATGTATGATGAGGATTATCCTCATCCCGGTGTGGAACCGCATTGGAATGTGCATCCTTACATTGCCCAATCTTCGGATGTAAGGAAGCACACATACATGGGCAGCTAGTATCCTACTAATATCTCTTATTCAATATAGAGAGATTACACAATCTACCTTAAGGATATATTAATCATCTTTAAGTGTAGAAAGGTTGTCTTACAACAACTTTTGTAAAAAGGATAAGTTAGTATCTTCTGATACCTATTTTGGATAAAATCTCTTTGGAGTATATTGTGTTTCTTTAACACATTAAGATGCGAAAATATTTTCAAATCTTGTCAGAATTATTTATTTAAGGCTGATATCTATGTTTGGAATGTGTTAAAGTTATTCAAGTATTTGTACTCAACGTGTCTAAGAACTATATTAAAGGATGTATTCTCAAACCAGATCTCAAGCACAACTTCTGAAAGCCTTGAGTGGAATGACTTCTAAGGATAATACTCATCTTGATAATGCCGTCAAGAAATCTGGTTTTGAAATACCGATAATGAAAGGGATGATATGATTCATCTCCTTGTCCAAAACAGTTTGGATGCTAAGGTTGATATTATCAATCTTCGACAAGTCCTCCTCGGTACCATCGAAACTCATCATAGACAGGCAGCATTACTTAGAACTGTTATCCGTAACCAAAGGAAACTGATTAAACTTGGAATTGGTAATAGGGAGTATGCTAGGAATATTAATCGAAAGGTTAATGCTTTAGCCTGTGAACATAACCAAGGTATTGTGTGCAGAATCCGAGATATCAGTCGTGATGCTGTTGATGAAGATCCTGAAAAATTTGAGGAAATTGAAGATGATCTTTGAAACGCACCTGTCGGAAGGTTACTAGAGATTAAGTTATTTGTTGTAATACTTAATCTAGTTTAATAGACATCAATTTTTGATTTCTTTCATTAATTGTATTGGTCTATTATGAATAAAACTATTATGAATAAAATTATTTGTTTGAGTAATTTTTCTTGTGATAGTTTTTCTTAATTGCTTTTACCTTATTGCTATGTATGTTTATGGGATGTTTGATTTCGGTTTTACTACCTTAATATTCGATCTCATATATTGTGAACCCTTATGGTTTGGGTGACTTTTTGATTTAGCGGGATTAAGTTCTGGCCCTTGTAGGTAGGTTTTATCAAAGGATTATGAGGGTTTCTAATAGAAACAATATGTGAAAAAAGTCACAATATGTTGAATCGTTTTTGGTTTAGCATAAAAGCATATGTGTTTCGACGGTTTTCAACTTTTGCTTGCAATTGTTAAAACCGGTTTTCAACCTTTCTCTAGTAAAGGTTGAGGTGTGTTGTTATTCTATTGTTCACACATAAGGATGACAACGTGGTGATATTTCGATATCAATTCTCCCTGGACGAAGATGCAATCATATTGGAGAAGTGGATGCGAAATTTGAGGTAACAATCTTGTTAGTTAACTGTTTTCTTGTTTAAGAAAAACCTGAGTTTATATTATATATATTTGTTGCTTTTGCTTAACAAAATTTCGTTTCAATTGATAATTATTCCATGATGTGTGTATGGATGTGTGTTTCAATTGGTTCCGGTTAAGAAAAACTATTGCTATCTTGCTTTATTGTGTGGTATCAATTGTTTAGGCTTACAAAATTTCGGTACAATTGATGTGTGTGTGTGATTCAATTGGTT
>JAJJWW010009366.1:0-21503 GCA_023531295.1 Papaver armeniacum | reverse complement strand
AGGGCAACGTGTTGAACACGTGGCTCACTCTGTTTTCCAAATTTTTGCCTCGAGGAGAAATTGGGAGCCTGGCTCATTTCATCAAATCGATCACTTCACTATAAAGGAGCTAAGTATCAATAACTTTTGCTTATTTGATTTTTCCTTGTTTTGATTATTGCACCCAACAATCTTAAGACATTAAAATTTGTAATAATCAAGAATGGTTGATTGGTTTGTAATCATGGATATTAATTATGGAGTGAAAACAGAAATCAAATTTTGGTCACCTGTAGAGTTTCGAATTTATCTCAACCTAGAAGGAATTTCGATGAACCCTTTGGCGCAACGTGGTGGACATCCTAATAGTTACCCACGTAAATTTCAAAAAATTTGAGTTGTAAAAGCATTTTTTGATATTTTACAAAATGAGAAACGTTTCCTAAAAAAATTCTCACTTTAAATGTTTTGTTAACTTCAGTAGTTTTATGGGGTAACCATGAGTTTTTATATGGTGGTTCAAAACGGTTTTGTGAATCTAGATATTATCTTCTTAACTCATATTTTATCTTCCTGGATGTGGTGTATTAGGTGATTGAAATTACCATCTCGTGTGAGTATAAACGGGGATTGTGACAGAAATCGAAAGGGACATGGCTAACGAGCATGTGGATGAACACAATTTTCCAAAACTGACAAAGGTTGGAACATCAAAACGCAACTCTGCGTAGTCTTCTTAATAAAAGTATGTTTCATAAACCTGAATCTAGCATTACTTTGATTTTATGGGTGATTTATGTGTGTAAAATCTTAGCCATGTAAGATGTAAGAAACTGTAGGCAACATAAAAACCTTAGTTAGTAGATAGTTAATGTAATTTAGTTGAAACAAAACTAGTAGGTGGACTTTGGAGCCACCAAGCATGTTTGTTGAAACAGACTGCTCCCTCCTATCGAGGATAGGATGTGTCGAGAAACTTCATGTAAGTAATCTCACTGCGACGGAGGCTTGCATAAAAGGGAAAAGGTCGAGCGGAAGCTCATATCTCAGAATATTCTGCATGAATGAAGTTTCATGTTCAGGGCATATGCAAAGACCTTGTATCTTGTCTCATTTAGTAGATGGTAAAAGACTTAAGATATTAATTGAATATGGAAAACTGTCGTAATGCATGGGGCATGTGATTTTGAAGGAATGCTATAAGACTTAAGGTCAATATAAGAAGGGAAGTAGTTGATTCGTTATTGATTAATGTTTGCACAAGCCAGTGAAACGCAAAGATACCCAAATTTAGTTTGGACACGAATATAAAAGTTAAATATTCAGAATCTAAATAAAACCTTTAGCAAAAAAATTCTACCGTAGTAATCTGTAAGCCTCAGGACTAATTCAAGCACTGATTGACATGAAATCAACTCAAACTAAGGTGGTAAAGGTGTTTTTATTACTTTCATGTATGATTGTACGAGGTACTATCTTCGTATACTTACTAGGTAAGGATGATGTTTAGCTCAAGAGTATAAACTTGAATGAAAGTAAAGAGACATGTTACTAAAAGGTTGGAGCTCTAGAACATGATGGCGGTATGAAATTTATATAGGAGAAATTTAATATTAAATGGTGCATTATTGATAAAATCACACCTCCTATTCACCGTAGTCTAATGGTACCATGTTGATTAAAGGATTAACCGCCAACTTGTGTGTGTGTGTGGGGGGGGGCTGGGTCCCGATTTTGTTATATCCCGAATAGAAGTAACCTTTAAAGGATTAGATAAACTCCATGTAAGTTTCTGAAAGATATCCTGAGTACCCTGTGCATATAGTTTTGGTTGTGAGTTCTTTTTCATTTTGGTGTGAATACTATTATAGAATCTAGGTATAAGTTGAGTTCTTTGAACATGTTTATTCATAATCATGTACCTCATTAGAGATGTGATGTTGATCCCTAGATTTATTTTCAAATAGTCATAACTTATCTTTAAGGAAGATGAATTAGAGTTGATCCTAGGAGAAGTAAAAGATTATAACCGAGACTTCTTATGGACCTGACTTATTAATAAGCCTAGCTTAATCTGAGCTCCAGACTCGTAAAGAAGCCATAACATCTATTGAAACCCATTCTGGAAAGAAGCTTCATTTAGTGAAATGGACTCAGTCCGTCGGAACTAGACTTAGGAGATTGTTAATTTACCTCTAGGGAGTAAGCCTCTAGGGGGGGTGTGGGGGGTGGGGGGTGGGGGCTTGTTTTAATCAACTCACCTCAGAAAAATACAAGCAATGTAACGAGCAATCTTATAGCAAACTGAGACATCTTCTACTTCATCACCACCACCACACCATCAATAGGAACCAGTTGGAGTAATCTACAACCCCAATCAAGAAAGATAACACTTAATCAAAACTATTACCCGGAAAATCAAGAGCTTTGAAAATTTACCCTAACCCTAACATTAAATTAAATTTTTGTAATTGAACATGAAGAATAAGAATCACCATAGATATTTACCAAATTAGTCGTGAGGAGTATTTTATTGCTAAAAACATATTCTACCATTGAAATCGATTTTTTTGTTTGAGGATATGGACTTCTATTCCACCTTCCGGATCCTGGAAAAAGCTGAGAAAAAAGCGATGAAGGTCGATTGAGATAAAATAACAGAAAGAGATGAGAGAGGAAGCCAATAACTAGACTTGATCTCCATTAAACTTTCAGAGAAAAAACCAAGAAAAAAATAGAGATGAGTTGGGCTGTGAAAGAGGTGAGAGAGGAGAAATAGATAGAATTAAAGAGATAAGGTTCTTCTGGTTTTAATGAGAGATGAGGTATTTAATCACATCCGTATATCAATTATCGAACACAATCCTAGGAAATCTAACCACCGAAAAATCTAGGATCAATGGTCGCGACATCGAGAGTTGAATAAGACTAATATGGTATTTAAAATCTTATTTATGGAACGACCGCTTATAGTGATTGAAGAATTTTTCCGTGTTTTTGAATCGTGGATCATCTTGACCAGTTCATGGGTCCCGTTGACCGCTATTGAGGGCTCGAGGATGTGGGTCAATAAAACCCTATTTTCCACTAGTGTAAGGATGCCTGTGTGATTGTATGCCTGTATGTTGATGATATGTTTATACTTGATACAAACATAGATGTGATTAATTCCGCTAAATCCATGCACTGTATGAGAACGTTGAATTGAAAGACTAAGGCTTTTTGATGTAATATTAGGGATGAGTATTAAAAGATAATCAAACATTTATAGTCTTAGTCATTTTCATTATGTTGAATTTGTTCTTAAGAGATACAATCAGTCTGATTGGAAGCCTGCTTATACTTCATACGATTCTTCTTGTAGACTTAAGAAAAATAAGGAAAATGGAGTATCTTAACTTGAATACTCAAGAGTTATAATATGTCGATGAACTTAATGAACTCGTAAGAGTCCGGACATTGCCTACATTGTGAGTAAGTTAAATAGATATACTTGTAGTCCAGAGCAAGAGCATTGGTGGGGGTGGGGGGTGGGGGGGGGGGGTTGTGGGGGTGGGGGTTGTCCTTTGATTTTGTTATATCCCGAATTGAGTAACCTTTAAAGGATTAGATAAAACTCCATATGTTTATGAAAGATATCCTGAGTACCCTATTGCATATAGTTTTTGGTTGTGAGTTCTGTTTTTTCTGATTTTGGTGTGAATACTATTATAGAATCTAGGGATGCTGAGTTCTTTGAACATGTTTATTCCTAATCATGTACCTCATTAGAGATGTGATGTTGATCCCCTAGATTTATTTTCAAATAGTCATAACTTATCTTTAAGGAAGATGAATTTGAGTTGATCCTAGGAGAAGTAAAAGATTATAACTTAGACTTCTTATGGACCCGACTTTTAATAAGCCTAGCTTAATCCCCGAGCTCAGGACTCGTAAAGAAGCCATAACATCTATTGAAACCCATTCTCGTAAGAAGCTTCATTTAGTGAAATGGACTCGGTCCGTCCAGAACCCAGACTTAGGAGATTGTTAATTTACCTCTAGGGAGTAAGACCATGGGATGTAAATGAGTCGAAACGTTAGATATATGGAATTGTGGAAAAATATTAGGCTAAGTTGGTAGCTAAAGGCTATAAACTAAAAAAAGGTGTAAATTTCTTTGATTCTTATTCACTTGTGACGAGAATTACTTCTTTTGTGGTGCTAATTGATATTGCTGCCATAAACAACTTGGAGATACATCAGATGGATGTTAAGACAGCTTTCCTAAAGCCATGAATTAGATAAAGAAATTTACATAGACCAACCTGAGGATTTTGTAGTGAAAGGTTATGAAGACAAAGTTTGTAAGTTGAACAAATCTTTGTATGGTTTTCAAATAAGCACGTAAACAGTGACATGAAAAATTTGATCATGAGATAATGTGTAGTGGATTTAAGTTAATGAATCTGACAAGTATATTTATAAGTAACTTTTTAACACTAGTGGAAATCAGCAGTTTCGCGACCGACAAAGCTAGTCATTTAACTCTTATCTATGACTTGCTTTGTCGGGTCGAGGCAAAGGGTCATTTGTTTTGCGCCTTTTCAACTATGACGTGTCTTTGGGGTCGTTGAAAATCTTATATCAACGACCGATTTTAACGGTGATTATTTTATGACTGTCTTCAATCAGTTATAGATATAAATCTTAATATAAAAAAATGAATTGATTACCGGCCGGCCCGACCAATCTGGATCAATCAAATCAAATGGAAATGAAACTCAAATGAGAATCAAATGAAAACCAAATTTAAATTAGAACTCAAATGAAACTCAAATTAGAATTCAAAAGAGAATCAAATGAGAATCAAATCAAACTCAAATTCTAATTCAAATGAGAACTGAATTCAAATTAAATAAAAATGAGAATCAAATTAAACTTGTTTACTTTAATATTAATTGATTTATTGGGTTCAAATTACACAAAAAGGTTTGAAATCTTGAGTTCTGACCAATGTAAATCTTACAAGAAAGATAACTAAGTTCTAGAATTTCGTTACAAAACGATGAACTAGTTAACTATTGATTAAACAGCAAAATGATAAAGTCCGAAGATGATTTAGAACTTATCCCTACTTCATACTGATAATGAACTTACTCCATACTTCGAATGATACCGCACAAATAAAAATAGTTTTTTTAACATCACAACAATTGAACCACAATAAAATCAACAAATAACCAAACAAATAGACTATAAAGGTTTTCAATAAACGCCTAACACAAAGACAAATAGACTATAAAGGTTTTCAATCAACGCCTAACACAAAGACAGAATATATGCTTCATAACCTTCTCAGCAACAACAGTGTCACGTGGAAGGTATATTCATCACCTATTACCCTTACCACATGTCCGAAAATGAAAGTAAGAGCAAGCATTTCTACCAGAAAAAGAAAGCTATGGTTGCAAAAAGCTTCTACATAATAAAGTAAAATTTTAGACATGAAATCAAGCACATTATTTGATTGGTTTAATGGAAAAATGCACAGGAGGATATGATTCTGATTTAACTTGATGTCATTCAAATAATTTTTCCAGCAAAACATTAAATCTGAAGAAGAAAAAAAAAAACCCTTGATTGATGACTGCAATTTCATAAAACTTTATTATCCTAAGTGATGCTAAAGTTCAACCATTAGCTGATTAATCTGGGGAGGTAAGAAAAATCAACAAAATGCTTATAAAAATAATAACCACATGTTGTCATTAATCAACTGATAGTCTGAAACACCAATGAATCGTATTTATGAGTATAGATAGAAAGACGTACTCTAATTCTAAAGTAATCTTCATGGGTAGCAGACTTGGTAAAGCAGAACGCCAGTAACTACAAACAAAAAAAATCAATAAATCATATTCCAGTTCGCAAACAAACGTCAAAAGATAGATTATGCACCAGCAGTTCACAAACAATAGTCAAAACCTAAATTGACTTGGTGACTCAAAAGTATTTGCTTTAACAAGCACTAAAGCGGGGCTTCAGCAAACTGCAGAGAGAAGCAAGGCAGTTTACCTTAGCTTTGTTAAATCAAAAATAGCTCCATAACTCCATTCCTGTTAACACCATCAATTGTAAACTTTTCAACTGCGGCCACAAAAATTAACTAAATTAGAGAGAAAGATGCCAAGGGATTTTATACGATAATCGTAGTTTCTCCCAAAGTATATACTTACCAAGTTGTTAAAGGTTGAACAATTGATTTCAGTTCTATCTCCCCATCCCAAAAGGGTGAGGTACTTAACCTTTCTTTCTAAATATACCTAATCTCCCCGAAATGCCAAATGGTAATAGATTTAAAGTCTTAAGTGACAAAATATATTTAGTAGCAAAAGCGAAGATCGTAAGAAAAAACTTCTTTGAAATGTCTCGATGATGCCTCGACCTATTCCAACATCACCTTATACTTCCTTCTCCAATGCAACATCTATCATAAGAAGAACAAAATAAATAAATGAAGATTGAGCACAAGCAATTATACATGTGTAAATAGTTTAAAGTGAATGACAGAACCGAGGTAGAATTTGAATTGCAACAAGTAAACAGAAGTGATCAGTTATCACCTTTGTATCATACTTCTCTTGAGTTGCATAATGTCTATGTAGGTGAAACTAACATCATAACGGTGCTTAAATGTGTCGTACTTGTTCTTGTACTGGTTAATAAGGCGCGCAGCTAAATCGGTCTTCCCCTATACAGTGATTAAATGGAACAACACAATCAGATTACATCCAACATAAGTATAAGTAATTTTATCGATCAAGAATCAAAGGAGTCCACATATGTTTTAGACCTTAATGTCATCCAACAAAAGATATAAGTAATAACTTCACCTTTCAAACTGAATATCCCACCACCATGTCTCAAGCAGCCTTAAGCTGCAATCAACAACCAATACCAAACCAATTAACCACAATCAAATAATCAACCAACAATCAACAATAAACTCTAGGATAGTATATATGTTCGTACTTGGGATAGTTAATCTTCACTATACTTGACCGAGGAATGTATGATTGTCCAATTGGGAGGCATGATTATCCATGTGAATAAACTTTAGTGCATCTCCAGAAGTCATAGTTCTTATATTTTTCCAGCTGAATAAGACAGTAGAGGACGTCACCTTTAGAAATCATATTTCTAAGCATAAACTAAAAATAATCATAAAATAAAGGGTTTAAGGAAAACAAAAGAAAACCGAGCAAGTTCTCACCATAGCAGTCACCTTAAGTGATCATAGTTCCACCACCAGCAGCAAATTCATCATCAATAATTCAATCCCTAAAAATAGTATGAAATCCATTGCTCGGGATACCAGAGTGGTGAAGCTACGAACTTCACGGTAGTTCCCACCACCAAAAAAAAAAAACGATTAGCACATATTCTTATTACGAAATGAAATCATATTCACAAATAGAAAGAACATTATCAGATCACATACCATGAATTGGGAGATCTGTGGAGATTCGAAGCCTTTTATTCATTTAAACCAAAGGTTGAATCGGCTTTGGAGGAGCTGGAGAAGCAACAAAAGGCTCAATTTCCCATGGAGAAACTCGGCTGGGTCTAGGTGTGAGTACGGTTCATCCCATTTAGCCTATAAAACAAATGGATAGTCTGAGATAGGTGATATAGAAACAAGATAAAAATCATTGAACTACAAAAACGTTAAATCGAAGATCTACCTTCAATGATCTCCGTTGGAATCGACCGGGGAGAAACATCATTAGTTCCAACTATCCTACCAGAAAAACTCGACAAAATCATAAACATCATTCGAAAGATGGATAAATCTCCAAAAAACGAATGATTCAAGAAACCACCAATATAAATGATCTTATATGTTAATAAACTAAGTCGCATACCTTCACTCGGAGAATCTTCCCTTCAAATCTCATCTTTAAACACATTCCAACGAGAACCCATTTTTCAAAGATTCTAAATACTTGTTCAGACCAATTATAAATTGACTTGTCCTGATTACAAAAACTTAAGGACGAACGAAGTTAGGCAAATGAATGGAATCCAAGAAACTTTCAGATTTAGTTAGAAGCAGAATAGCTCAAACCTTGGCTTGTTTTAATCAACTCACCTCAGAAAAATACAAGCAATGTAACGAGCAAGCTTATAGCAACCGAGACATCTTCTACTTCATCACCACCACCACACCATCAATAGGAACCATTGGAGTAATCTACAACCCCAATCAAGAAAGATAACACTTAATCAAAACTATTACCCGGAAAATCAAGAGCTTTGAAAATTTACCCTAACCCTAACATTAAATTAAATTTTTGTAATTGAACATGAAGAATAAGAATCAGTCATAGATATTTACCAAATTAGTCGTGAGGAGTATTTTATTGCTAAAAACATATTCTACCATTGAAATCGATTTTTTGTTTGAGGATATGGACTTTTATTCCACCTTAGGATCTGGAAAAAAGCTACAGAAAAAAAGCGATGAAGGTCGATTGAGATAAAATAACGAAGAGATGAGAGAGGAAGCCAATAACTAGACTTGATCTCCATTAAACTTTCGTAGAAAAAAACCAAGAAAAAATAGAGATGAGTTGGGGCATGGAAAGAGGTGAGAGAGGAGAAATAGATAGAATTAAAGAGATAAGTTCTTGGTTTTAATGAGGAGATGAGGTATTTAATCACATCCGTATATCAATTATCGAACACAATCTCGAGGAAATCTAACCACTGAAACATCTAGGATCAGCGGTCGCGACATCAGTAGTTGAATAAGACTAATATGGTATTTAAAAATTGTTATGGAACGACCGTTTATAGTGATTGAAGAATTTTTCCGTGTTTTTTTTGAATCACAGACTGTCTTGACCGGTTCATGGTCCGTTGACCGCTATTGAGGGTCGAGGATGTGGGTCAATAAAACCCTATTTTCCACTAGTGTAAGGATGCCTGTGTGATTGTATGCCTGTATGTTGATGATATGTTTATACTTGATACAAACATAGATGTGATTAATTCCGCTAAATCCATGCACTGTATGAGAACGTTGAATTGAAAGACTAAGGCTTTTTGATGTAATATTAGGGATGAGTATTAAAAGATAATCAAACATTTATAGTCTTAGTCATTTTCATTATGTTGAATTTGTTCTTAAGAGATACAATCAGTCTGATTGGAAGCCTGCTTATACTTCATACGATTCTTCTTGTAGACTTAAGAAAAATAAGGAAAATGGAGTATCTTAACTTGAATACTCAAGAGTTATAATATGTCTGATGAACTTAATGAACTGTAAGAGTCCAGACATTGCCTACATTGTGAGTAAGTTAAATAGATATACTTGTAGTCCAGAGCAAGAGCATTGGTGGGGGGTGGGGGGGGGGGTGTGGGGGTTCGTCCTTTGATTTTGTTATATCCTGAATTGAGTAACCTTTAAAGGATTAGATAAAACTCCATATGTTTATGAAAGATATCCTGAGTACCCTATTGCATATAGTTTTTGGTTGTGAGTTCTGTTTTTTCTGATTTTGGTGTGAATACTATTATAGAATCTAGGGATGCTGAGTTCTTTGAACATGTTTATTCCTAATCATGTACCTCATTAGAGATGTGATGTTGATCCCTAGATTTATTTTCAAATAGTCGAACTTATCTTTAAGGAAGATGAATTAGAGTTGATCCTAGAGAAGTAAAGATTAGAAACTGAGATTTCTTATGGACCTGACTTCTTAATAAACCTAACTTAATCTGAGCTCCAGACTCGTAAAGAAGCCATAACATCTATTGAAACCCCATTCTGGTAAGAAGCTTCATTTAGTGAAATAGACTCAGTCCGTCGGAACCAGACTTGGGAGATTGCTAATTTACCTCTAGGGAGTAAGACCATGGGATGTAAATGAGTCGAAACGTTAGATATATGGAATTGTGGAAAAATATTAGGCTAAGTTGGTAGCTAAAGGCTATAAACAAAAACAAGGTGTAAATTTCTTTGATTCTTATTTACTTGTGATGAGAATTACTTCTGTTGAGGTGCAAATTGATATTGCTGCCATAAACAACTTGGAGATACATCAGATGGATGTTAAGACAGCTTTCCTAAAACCGTGAATTAGATAAAGAAATTTACATAGACCAACCTGAGGATTTTGTAGTGAAAGGTTATGAAGACAAAGTTTGTAAGTTGAAAAAATCTTTGTATGGTTTTCAAATAAGCACGTAAACAGTGACATGAAAAATTTTATCATGAGATAATATGTAGTGGATTTAAGTTAATGAATCTGACAAGTATATTTATAAGTAACTTTTTAAGGATGCCTGTGTGATTGTATGCCTGTATGTTCATGATATGTTTATACTTGATACAAACATAGATGTGATTAATTCCACTAAATCCATGCACTGAATGAGAACGTTGACTTGAATGACTAAGGCTTTTTGATGTAATCTTAGGGATGAGTATTAAAAGATAATCAAACATTTATAGTCTTATTCATTCTCATTATGTTGAATTTTTGCTTAAGAGATACAATCAGTTTGATTGTAAGCCTTACTTCATACGATTCTTCTTGACTCAAGAAAAATAAGGAAAATGGAGTATCTTAACTTGAATACTCAAGAGTTATAGGATGTCCGTGAATTTAATGAACTCGTAAGATTCTAGACATTGCCTATATTGTGAGTAAGTTAAGTAGATATACTTGTAGTCCAGAGCAAGAGCATTAGGATGCACTTAGTAGAGTATTATAGTATCTAAAATACTATATTACCTTTTATTTGATTTATGAAGCTATATATCTTGCTGTCCTTGAGGGACTTTATGATGCAAACTGGATAGTTGACTCAGAGGAGTCTAAGTCTACGAGTGGATATGGTTTCACTCTAGCATGAGGGTTTGTTTTTGGAAGATTTCCAAACAGATAAATATTGCGCAATTCATTATGGAATCTAAGAGTATTGTGTTAGATAAAGCACGAGAGGGGGGCGAGTGCCTAAGATGCTTTTTAGAAGACATTCCTCTCTGGCATAGGCATGTACCAGCTATATCTATACATTGTGTTATCCAAGTTATAATAGCTAAAGCTAACAATAACTAATCTCAATCGGCGTTATTTCCATTGATTGGATAAAGTCCAAGGAGAATATCGCACAACCTTTGACGAAAGGTTTATCCAAAGAGATAATTAGAAATGCATCGAGGGGGATGGGGTTTAAGCTCATAAATTAAACTTGCCATGAAGGATACTCAACCTTGCTGACTGGAGATCCATGATCAAGGTTTCGAATGAGACAACTAATTTGTGGTGAGTAAAGGTAAACACTATTAGAGAATTTCATTCTCTGTCCCTTCCCTATGGTGCATTTGTGATAGTGTGATCGCATGTGAAGGATGACTTTTAAGAAGTCTTAATGATTTCTATAGTTTCAATTTAAGATTGAAGTGGATGTAGCAAGAATACTCTTTATGGAAACTCACCTATCCAATGAGGAAGTGGGGGCCGCTTCCTATGAGAATATGAGCTTTGATTCTCTAGAGCATTATGAGAAATATGATATGTCCAGGGCCAAATTGGACAAAATCGGCATTTAGCTTGGCAGCACCCTTGGAGATAGACATCATCCGTGGTTGTTATCGCCCGAATTACATCAAACGCTAGCAGTTCAATACATAGTTCACCGTCTCTAGCAAGTAATTCCTAATATCTCACTAAGCAAAGGTTCAAGACCTCATGGACACTTCTGCCTAAAATGGTATTTCCTGCGCTTTTTATGTGATTTTTGTTTTGATGGTTTTGGTATTACTGGAACTTAGGATCTAAGGGTCACTAAAGGTTCACTAGTTCATGCTTTTTAACTTTGGTGAAAGGAACCTTTAGTCTCACTTGTGAGGAACTAAAATGAAAGCTCTCTATACTATATGATTTTAGAAATCCATAGTATGATCCTGGGGTCATCACACTATTGTGTGAGGGAGATGACGTTGGAATGGCTAGTATGACTTCAACATGCACAATCTGTCTGTCTGTCCAGTCAGTTCGTGTCGTGAGATTGGGTTGTTGATTTACCAAAATATATCTGTGTTTTCGTGTTTTATTGAGTTTTCATTCATGGGGGGATTGTTGGAAAACGATTACTAAAAAAATATTTTTTAAGGTTTTAATAAAATTATAATTTATTGTTTTCTTTTTGTGAATGAAAAAAACTTATTAGTCCCACATTGTGGAATTTCCACGTTTTAGTTGTTTTGAGAGACTATATAAGCATTTTAGTCCCACATCGGGGAGTTTTTCTTTTTAAGTTGTATTTGTCAATTATATAACAAATTCACTACTTTTGTAAAATCTATGGGAAAGGGGTTGCTCCATATTTTAGAGGAACCCCTAAGGGAAAATATTTTATAGTCTTTTCTTAAGCGTTCGCGATTTTCCTTAACGGTTTTTTCGGAGTTGTCAAGCTCAAGTTGAGCATCTACTACATATGCTAGTAGTAGGTGTAGTAGGGTGTTTTATCCTGAGATATCCGTCTTGTGAGGGCTATAACATCACTCTTGAGTGGAGCCGGGCGCTAATGTCTTAAGGGCAACATGTTGAACACGTGACTCACTCTGTTTTTCCAAAGTTTTGCCTTGCGGAGATTTGGGGAGCTCGTCTGTTTCATCAAATCGATCACTTCCACTATAAAAGAGCTAAGTATCAATAACTTTTGCTTATTTGATTTTTTCCTTGTTTTTGATTATTGCACCCAACAGGTATCAACGTATTTTGTAATATCACATAAGTCTTGGATTGTATACTTGAATCAACGTATTATCATCCAATAATTTTACCATTATATTATAGACATATCTTTAAAATCAAACTATTTTGGTTATGGGAAGAATCAACCTCTTGTTTTTGATGAGAAATATCATGTGAACTTCTAAAGCTAATCGAGAAACAGTTTACTCCACGTGACTTGCTTGATTATTCCGAGTTACCATACGGAATCTAAACCGATATCTTTTTTTTTATTTTCATAAAAGAGGCGTACCTCAAGCATACATTAATAAAGCCGATCTGAAAATATCGGAATTGTTACAGCATTTGTTCAAATTCATCTTACAATCAACAAGATTAAAGTATCTCCACCAGTTCTTGACCATCAAACCTATCTTAACAGACCCATCAACTATTTCAGAATTCCCAAAGAAAAGTACCACATCAAGGGGCCAAATTGATTTTGTTTGGAACCAAATTAAATCAATCTGTAGCAATGAGGGGATCATCTGAAAATCCAACAAAGGTTTTTTTAAAACATGTAATCTAGAGGACAAAACCATATCAAGAGGCTAAACATATTTTGTTTGAAACCAAACAAAACTGATTTGCATCACTGCACATAGCAATGATGGGATCTAGAAAAGATCCAACCAAGGTTTACCTAATACATGTAAATCTAAGTAACAAGAGTTAAAGAAATCAAAGAAACAACATCTAAAGGAACATAGGTCTTCTGAATCGGTCGGAAACTGTCTGAGTCGGTCTGAATCGGCCTGAATCGGCAATGGAGTCTTAGTAGCACTTGTAGCAGTTGAAGAACTTGTTGTTGAAATAGATCTTGAACCTGTTGTTGTTTTTGTTGTTGTAGTTGAAGTAAGACTTGTAGTTGCAGTAAATGTTGTTCTTTTGACAAGAACAAACACCCTTACCTTGATAATCATCAGCTTTGAAGAAACACCAACATCAGCAGATTTAAATCTCACAAACCCCAGGAGAAACAATTTCGAAAAGAAAAAAAATAGAATATCATAAAATTTTTAGAACTAATGCAAATAAGAAGAAGAAATCAATCCATACAGATTTATAAAGGGGAATACCAGTACTATTTAGGGGTGATACCAATTCATACAGGACAAATAAATATTAACAGATCCTGACTGTCGGATCGCTGAATTGGTATCACCCCCGCTAATAGTGGTATCCCCCTTTATAAATCATGTCTTTTTCCTCTCAGTAATAATACGCGAGGTTTAGTGTAGTTTCTATTATGTTTCTTACTTATCTACACCGTTATGGTGGTTTTCTCTACTCTTTTGAGGTTTATCTTCGCTTTAATGGCGATTCTTGGTTATTGAGTTGGGTTTTTAAGATCAATAGTGATGCTCTCCATGCTCTCCAATGACGAAATCTTCATCTTGGTTGTCTCCGGCGACGAAATCTTCATCGGAATCTTCATCATCAACTTATCCGGCGACGGAATCTCCATAGGTGGTCTTTTTGACGACGGAAGCTTCATCACTAGTTACAAGAGATTTGAGCAAATCACTCCTACTTTGGGAGCATATCTTTCTATGGAAGAAAAACAAACTAAATAGTTGGAAGTTGATTCCGAGAAAATCCATCCCTCTTCCAATTTTTAACCGGATCTTATTCATACTTTATTTGTCTTACTCTGGTAATCTTTCTCTTTCTCTTGTCGGATTTCTCGGTATTATACTTTTACGGTATGTTCTTGTTACTTTGTATTCTCTTATTTTCGATGTTAAACTCATTGTAACCTCGAATTTTCGTTAATGAAAAGGTTCCTTAAAAAAAATAAAAAAAAATAAATAAATAATAAAAAAAATAATATGACACTTTGGAGATTATGCTTCAAAGGTTGGGGGAGCTCGGTGGCAGGTTGAGTGAGAGTTTTACATATGACTTTAGAGTTTATACAAGTGATAGTGATCTTCCATCTACTAAAAAAAGAAAAGAAAGTGGATAAAGGGCTATATCACAATGTAAAAATTCTGGGCATACCGCCCTTTGAAACAAATTTAAAACAATCCCTCGTAAACTCTCCACAACCTGGCCCCTGCAAAATCCTAAGGGTGGGCCCGCTTTTTACGGTTTTAATATTGTTCAAAAGGGGGTACGCCGTACGCCCAGAAGGGCCAGAACCATTGATCACAATATAGGTTTGAAGAAGATAGGCTGCTTGCTCAATGGCACTAACTTCCATAAACATTACTGTGCAATTTTTCACCTACCTACCTGAAATTCAACCTAATATTGTTTTTATAGCTTTGTGACCTTTGTCAGATGTAGCTTTCTTATGGATCTCACCTCAAGAGCCGCCGATGTTACAATATTTGGTGGGATTTCAGCTGTGCAAAGGCCAAAGGGTGATTACGATTTGCCACTGAAAATAACTTTAGGCTTTAGTTGGATTGTAATGTGCTTTATATCCCATCGATCCAAGGTAGCTGACTTAGTATTTCCGGAAAGAATTTTTTTACTAATTTGTCAAAAGAGTGGTTAGGATATTCAATTGAAGTCATATAGAAGTGTGCATTAAAAAAGGGCATGCACACTCTCACAGCTTAGACTTACATTAATAGCGTTTGGCTTTTATTGGTGGAAATTGACGAACAACCGAAAAATTCAACTGAACAAGAGACTACACCGGACATGAAGTTGGTTCGGCGAAACAAAAGAAACAGGTTACCGCTCTAAGATAAGGGGAGGTGGGTTGGCAAGCCGCAAGTTGAGTTGAGTATTAAATAGGACAAAGTAAACAAGTGGATTAAATTCCTAAACAATATGCTGGGTGTACCAATTCTATCAAGGATTTACAACGGTTTATATAAGACAAAACACTCCACACCATTGCAATTCTGTGCAACCAACCGGCTCCAAAGCCTAAAATTTGAAGAAAAAAAATGTTGGATGTCCAAGCCCGTTTCACCTTAGTTGCACCCCTTAAATTCTTTTATTCCCCTTAGTCAGAAGGCTGGCTCCGCCCCTGGCAGATGGGACTCAATTATAGCTCAATGGCACATAGGCTACCAATTTATGGCCCTGAGGAAAGGGTTTTGCTAAAAAGAAGGTGCCCCAATGCAACGTTCCTGATTACGGAAATGGGTCATTTGTCCAAAAAATTTTAAAACATGGTTCAAGTGGACGAGTAAAAATTATTATGGGTGAAATGGACACAAAAAAAATAGCAAGGATGAAACTGGATTCATCCTGTCTTAAACATAAAAAATAGCGAGGATGAAACTGGATGCATCCTGATGTAAATTAAAAATAAGAAAAAATATTTGAAAATGGGTAGGATGAAACTGGTTACATCCTGGCTATTTTTATATTTTTGTCCATTTAAACAGTATCAAAATCTAAATATCTTTTTCACCCAGGAATTATTAATTTTGGTCTTTTTAACCAATTTTGTGTCCTGATTATTGTTTTTTTTCTTCTGTCCCATACAAAGTGAATTTTTGTTTTTCTATTTTTGCCTCAAAATAAACAAAATTTGAAGCCACTTTAGTAGAGCAGAGGTAGTAGTTAAGAACTTATATAGGAGTTTACATTTTACATGATAGTGTGTTCTATTGTCGGTTAAACAGTTCCATTCAGGGTTCAATTTTATACACAAAATTGGTTAAAAAAAGCAAAATCAAAATTTCCAAAGGTGAAAGGACAATGATTTTTAGATACTGTTATTTAATGGGCAAAAATTTAAAAATAGGCATGATGTAAAACTGGTTTAATCCCGTCCATTTTCAAATATTTTTCTTATTTTTATTTTACACGGATGCATCCAGTTTCATCCTTGCTATTTTTGT
The DNA here is from genome assembly GCA_023531295.1 of Papaver armeniacum. Classification (NCBI taxonomy): domain Eukaryota; kingdom Viridiplantae; phylum Streptophyta; class Magnoliopsida; order Ranunculales; family Papaveraceae; genus Papaver; species Papaver armeniacum. The sequence continues at coordinate 4,918 of JAJJWW010009366.1, read as the reverse complement.
TTAAGCCAGGATGAATCCAGTTTCATCCTTGCTATTTTTTTTTTGTCCATTTCACCCATAAAATTTTTTACTCGTCCATTTGAACCGTGTTTTAAATTTTTTTTGGACAAATGACCCATTTTCCGAATTTTATATTGCTTTCTTAGAAAAAAAAAACATAACAGTTTTGTCTCCTCAAGAGGTGTTACGATATTTGTTGGGATTTCAGTTCAGGAAAGGGTGATCACAATTTGCGACTTTAAACAAATGAGTATTGAAAATAACTTTAGGCTTTAGTTTCGGTTGATTGATTGATCAAACAAATGAATTGATGCGCTTTATATGAATTTGTTTAGAATACAAGAAATGTGGTTTGTTGAATCATTGGCCCATTGTTTTCAAAGACACCCCACCTCGTGACCCTTGCACATTATTAAACAAAAGAAACTCTAGAAAAATACAAGAACCACAGTTAAGTGCATAGTATACTAGTGTTAGTATTTTAGTATATTTCCCACCTCAAGTGTTCTGTTGATCCGATATTTCTTTTCTGTATTGGGATCGGTTAATTTGGACTATAGTTCACTTATACAAAAAAAAAAAAAAAAAAAAAAAAAAAAAAAAAATGACTAACCCAAAAGCTATAGTGATTAAATTTGAACTAACCTCTCAAGTCTCAAATAATGACCAACCCAAAAGCTGGTGGGAAACCTTAAGGTACAAGCTAAACCAGACTGCCAAACAACCCATCTAACTCGGTCACAAAATTGAGATTGCCTACCTAATAAGGCAATGTTGCTTACGGGTCCATTTTGGTATGTCGTCGGTGTAGATGTAGAAAATCCTACTTCTACATCCGAAGGTAATTAAGCATGCACGCAAAGAAGCAAAACAAACAAGGAAAGTAGAAGAGCATGAGATATACGTGGTTCGGTATGATTACCCTACGTCCCACGGGGTTAAAGGATGATCTTATTGTTTAATTCAAGGTTACAATACGAGTGTTTCTCTCTCAATGCTTTAAGTATGCTCTCTTTTCCTCACTTCACACTTCTGAGTTCTACCTCTCTCTACATGGTCTCTATTTATAGTTACAAGTGATGATACATCCAATCTTCTACTTGTTAGGCCCCGTAGCTTCCTCGATGTTCCTCTCGGATGATCAGTCAATACCTCAGCCGATGTTCTTATTTGTTCGGGTCGGGATGTCAAGCCGAGTGATGTCTTCTTTTGCTATCTCGTCGCTCGATGTCGCTCTCTTGGTGGGGATGATCGATGTCGCCCTGGATCCTTGGCCGAGTCTTCCTTGACCGAGCTCTTCTTATCTCTTTACCAACTCAAGCGCCGCATTTATTGCTCCAGACCCGATGACCATCGCATCATAACTTTTCTTCTCGAGCTGTCTCAGCTCCTCTTTTTCTTGCGCCTGATTCGGAGAAGTGATCCGTGCCTCTAAATGCATACTTTCTCCGTGACGCCATGGCTTAGGATTAATCCACCTGTCCCTCAGGATTATTTACACCTACATTTATGCCCCTTCTTTCACTCGTGTGGTCAACACGTGGGAAAGAAAACCGCCTGTCTTCCCACGTCCTGGTCATGCTATGTTGTTCCCCCACTCGCTCCCATCGCAACCGGTTCCACCTTCTTTTGCCTGTTACCACAGAGGGGGTTTATAAGTCCGACGTCTAAACCTTTGTCTCCCTTTTATTTCCCTTCTCTCGAACTTCATTCTTTCTCTATCCTCTCTGCTTCATTCCTTCTCCATCCTCTCGCAACTTCATTCCTTCTCCATCTTCTTTTCGTTGTTGTTGGCTATTTCCTCGGTTCTCTTTCCTCTCTTCCTCATTATCCGTGTCTTCTCCGTCTCCGTTGCTCAACCTCCGGTTCCGGTTGTGTTTCGCTTCCCTAGTTTTTCTCATTAGTTTTTATGGCATCTTCAACTCCTCAAATGACGGAAAGAAGGTGTGTGAGTTATGTGTTTTCCGATGAAGACGGCGTACCGCTTGATTCCTTGTTTGTCGTAGAGTCCTTCCAAGTATGATTACCGCGCTCTAGATTCTATCTTTCCCGATAACCCGTCTTCGTTTTCTTGTAAATTGACAAGAGGACTCATAAGGACTTAACGGATGAGCAATACGTTCAACACCCTGAAAGATGAATCGGTCTTCACGGATCACGATGTCGCTCTTGTCGGGCGAAGAGGGTGTTGAAGAAGGAGGATGTTTTGAGATTTCCTCGTTCAACCGGGCGACCATTGTCACCAAGGGCCAGCCTAGAGCTCCTGGGCTGCGTTTCCCTCTATATGATCCTAGTCGCCCGTTCACAGATGAGGCCCTTTCTAAGATCCGTCCGTGTCGTGCCTTGGCTCAATGGAATGGTAACACTTTCCGTATCTCCGTCCGAGTGGGAGAAGCGTAGTCCGAGGCGAGTGTGCTCCTACTACTTGGTCTACCTACGATCCTTCCTGTGCGAGTGACTATACTCACCCAGCCTTCAGCCGTAATTATCGGAGAGGGACCACTACTAATGGCGATCTCGCCGGGTTGCTGCCAGCCCTCGTCGTCATAAAACTCTTCCCGAAGGAGTTAGGAAACTTCTTTTGGATGAAGACACCAGGGAAAGAGTTCCAACAAGCACGCCTGGCCATACTAATGACACGGCTTGGGACCGGGTTCCCTTGGCTATTTCCGGTCCTCTTTTGAGGGCAAAACTCCCTCCTCCTACCGAATTTTATCCTTTGCCCGGGTAGTCAATGTTGATCGGGTCGTGCATTTCTCTGTCTCTCTAGTTTGATTGATCGGCTCGGGCGCTTGCGGGGTGATGTTTTGTTTGGTGTTTTTCGGACTAAGTCCCGGGGTATTCCTTGAGGCTTTCGTTCATCGGAAGAGGAGATAGAATTGCCGGAGTGAGGAGGATACGGGGAAGGTAAAAATATACTTATTATTTTTTTATTTAACGTACATGTGCGTGCCCCTATTTGTTGCCTTGCATGGATCTGACGTCTGCTCATGCATAGAAGCCGAGGGGTGACAAGGCTGGCCGTGCTTGGCCGAAGGACCACGTGAGGATCCCGATGATCGACTACCTTTGTCGCATTTCCCAGGGAGGTCGCCTCGAAGTCGTCGACGATTCGTCTCGCCCGTAGGTGGAAGCCCAAGGGAAGGGTAAAGAACCTAAGGAGGATGCGTACGCGACGGAGATGTATGTGCCGGAAGTGGTCAAAGAAGGGATTGTTCTCGCCGATGTGGCACTGTGTATGTTGTGTCTCGAAGGTGATGATGAAGAAGGTCTTTTTTGATGATGAGGATGATGCCCTTGGTAATTAGGGGGAGTCGGGTCAGACGGAGAAGTCGGGTGGTGGTGGGAAACGGTTTGATCGATCGTGATGTGGAGAATGTTGGCCGTCAGGGGTCAACCGAAGACTTTCCTACCGTGGTTCCTAAATTAGAGTAGCATACCTCCTTCACCGTCTCGGGCCCTATGTGCAACTCGCTTGGGGCACTTATCTCTCCCGATTTTGCCTCTCTCGTCCGATGAGGAGAAGGTCAATGCCGTCTCGTTGTATGAAGCCATTCGAAAAGTACCTTTGATCTCCCGGTGAGTTAAACTTGTTCGGGTGTTGCGTTCTTGTTTTTGTTTGGGCTGACTATGTTGGTGTTGTTTTAGGATGTCAACCGCTCACATTGAATGCCGCCATCCAACGCTCTGGAGGCCGTCGAGAGGGAGGGTCTTCGTCTCTTGTTGCAGCGGGGGAGAGCGAACGGTCTCGAGGGTTGGAGAAGGAGTTGGCCAAAACCCAAGGTATTCGTTTACTCGCAACTAAGTATGATTGATCTTGTAGTGCCAATATCCTAAGTTTAGTACTCCCGCTTAGCAGAATCTTCTATTGCGGAGGCCGACGCTGCCATTAAGGTATCGTCTGTTGAAGAGGGAAGCGAACATAGAACGAGATCACGTTTCGAACTTTATACGAGAGAATATTTAATAAGGATGCTAAGATTGATCGTCTAGAAACCGATATTGAAGATCTTCAATCCAAACTTTATCGATGCGAGACTTTTGAGTATGTTCCGAGGAAATTGATAACTGAGGGCGGACCTAGCTCATTTCCAAGGTATAGCGGCGATAAAACATTATTGGCCGACAACTTGGAGGATCAATGTGTTCCTTAAGACTTGTGTTCGAGATTTGCATGATACTTCTCCGGATCTTGGGGAGAGGGACGTCACCCGAGAAGTGTGGCCGAGAATCCCTTGAGAAGCAAGGAGTCCTGTAAAGGTTTCGAGGAGTTGGATTGGGTTCGTGCTCAATTGTCGGGTTTACGGGGCTGCCCGGCTCTCGTCGGAGGGACGAATGGAGGGATCACAAGAAGTATTGCCCCACTAATGAGTTTAACGAAACGCTGATATCTAAACTGTCTTCAAAGATATCTTCTCTCGAGTGTAGCCTGTGCGAGTCCGAGGAGTCCATTAGAGTAATTTCCCCTTTGTTGGAAGGTGGTGTGCCTTGTGTAGTGCTTTCCGTGTTGTTGTTTCACTAACATTGTTGTGTGACCGACTGTTCTTGTTGTCTTGGCAGCCGAGCGTAAGAAGGCAGCCTCGTTGGAAGAAGAGATCGTCCGTTTAAAGGGGAGGGAGGCTCATTTGCTCGATCGAGCGGCCACCGCCGACGGCATCGGAGCAGCGACTAGCGCGGGATCTTGCCCGAGAAGGCGAAGTTCGGTGATGAGCTCGTCTCGAAGGTCAAATCCGGGTGTGAAGGCAAAGTGCTTGATAAGAAGCGAGCCGATGCTGCCGCCAAGAAGGCGCTTCCGGGTTCTACTTCCTCCAAAGTGTGATCATGTTTTTGCACAACACTGCGTCGTTATCTTGCCCTTTTTTTCTCTGGGTTGTAATTCGTTTGAACACCTTTACTCTCTCGTAAACTTTGATTGGGG